>JARJHM010000388.1:0-302175 GCA_033356055.1 Carex pumila | reverse complement strand
ATGTACCTGGGAAGACAAACTTGCACATAGCGAGAGGCGAAGGTGGAGCAGTGAAGGGGCTCCGCCGCTTCCGTTGCCATCTTTGTTAGCACCATTTTTTCTAAAAATTTTGAGATTTTTTGTCAAGAGATTTGCTTGGAAGTTTTAATGGAAAAGAAATATATAGAGACTTGGTAGGTAGAAATACTGGGTGTAAAAGCGCACAGATTCACATATGCTATATATAGTAAACATTTATTTGATTTAAATTTATGGATCATGAGCTAACAGCAACCAGTAGATTGGACAGTAATTTTAGCAAAAATTATCTGCATCTAAGCGCAGCCAAACAATTTTATCATAATCTATTTCTTTTTCGTTAGTAAACATTAATTATTTATTTTAGGAACTGAAACCAAGATGCTAAGGTGTAAAAGTATTCTTGTTTATTAATTTATATTTTTGAAGAGGTAGGACAATTAATGGTCAAAGTATTTTTATAGAATGAACTCAAAGTAATGATACAAAATATATATAGTAGTTATTTTATTAAAAAATTACAATGATCCACTGTTTTAATTTTCATTGAATGAAAAAAAAAAAAAAAAAACCTCAATATGGCTATTACTCTAGGCCCTTTTGTCGGTGGCAAGTGGCATTTAATTTTGGTGCATCAATTTAAGTAAAATAAATAACTAAAAAACAAAAATCAGGAGCATACTGTGAATGTGTAGTCTGGCATTTAGTTTTTTTTTTCTTCGTTGATCTTCTTGGAAAAGATCACACCGCACAAAGAATATATTATTAAATAAGGTGGGCCTAGATGCATTTAAGTCCTGTTTTGATTAATACGGGCTTCAATTTATGGCCCAAATAATTTGGGCCCAAAAACGATGTCATGTCATTAAAAAAAAATTAGAAAACGACCTGAGGGAAAAGTATCCTCGCTGCCAGGTACTGTAAAAGATTCTCCTCACTTTACGGTTTGAGACTTTGAGATTAATTCTTACCTGCTTTGAGATTCGTGCTATCACAAGAGACAGTATTTTGGACTTTGAGATTCGTGCAAAGTTAAAATGAGCGGTCCAGATTCAATCATTGTAAAAGATTCGCTATTACGGTACTGGGGAGGATCTGAATTCAGAATTGAGAATACTTCTTTTTGTTTTATAAATCGTTTTGTAAATACAAAAAGATCTGATAACAGTTTCTAGTTCTACAACAGAATATAGATTGCATTGCATAACCGATTGTCTTTCATGGCATAAAAAAAATTTAATTAAATGTATGATTATTTATTAATGCTTTTAATTAATAGAGACTTTATTAAGTTCTACAATCATAATTTTCAATTATACTCTAGATATTATCTAGTACATGCATGCTCGTGAATTAATTTGAGCAAATAAAAAAGATACGAGTTCATGACGCATATTAATGATCTAGAAGCCATTTACAACACATTGTGATTGTTTATTAATGTTTTCAATCAATAAGACAAAATTTCAAGGACTAGAATCATATCAAATAATTCACTGATGAGTTCACCTACTCTGCTCCCAAATATAATAGCTCAGAAATTAAAGACATATTTTTCTCTTATAATAAAAAAAAAAATACTATAGTAGGTATACAAATATTGACGCATTAATAATAATTAATATAGATTCTCAATTATTAACTGAGGAAATATGGCTTTTTGTCCGATATTTATTTATTACAAAAATAGCTAAAAACATTGCTTAACTCGTAATTTTTAATTTTGTGTTCATGATTAATTAAAATTAATGTACTAAAAAACATTAGAAAATAAGGAGGCTTTTGCACCTTTAACAAAGCAACCAATAAACACAAGACTTGGAAGCAATACTTTTCCTTCATTTCTTGAGTAAAGCATCTTTGACTCTTTAAGTTTACAATCAAGAACAACAAACTTCACAAGCAACACCAATTCTACAATCAAGGAAGGCAAAGCAAAGCATATAAGAATCCTTGCTCTGCACTAACAAGCATTATCACTTACTAATTAATTATCTCACCAAGTCTATAATATAACTTTGTACATTCTCTGACAAAGAAGTAGAGAAACTAAGGATTTATTTGTATAGCCATGGTTCTGACTCAGGTGCAACAGACGGAGGAAGGTAGCTCGGCTTTCATCGGCTCTGTATTTGCATCGAGATATGTGCAAGACCCGCTACCGAGGTACTTTTAACCTCCTGTGTTGGTTTTTATTCCACTTATCTAAATGTATAACCTCCTTGTAATTGCCACTCTGATAATTTTATAGAGTCTAAACAATTTTGTGAAATTAATTTGCAAAAAAAAAAATGTGATATAATATTAAATGACAGGATTTCATCATAATAATGTAACTATGTTAATTGTCTTTAAATAATATTAATTAAAAATTTGTTTAGAACTTAAGCTATAGTTGGCTCAACATCATATTAGAAAGAAAGGCTTAAGCATAGTACATTCTCTTGGATCAATTAATGAAAAAAGAAAATTCTTTAAATATGAATTTGTATATGTTATATGTAGCATTTCTTTAAAATGATTTGAATAAAAAATAAATAAAAGTAACCTAACATTTCCTTAAAAAATGTTAATTTAAATGTTCTTTTCGCTTGCTTAAACAATATCATTTTCTGCAGGATCCATTTCCACTTTACCAGCATAAACAAGCCCCCTGTATCCATACTGTTGTTTCAAATTTTAAATTACAAATATGTATGATTTAGGTATGAGATGCCGAAGGAGTCAATCTCAAAGGATGCGGCGTACCAAATAATCCATGATGAACTGCTACTTGATAGCAGCCCCAGGTTGAACCTTGCTTCTTTCGTAACGACATGGATGGAACCGGAATGCGACAAGCTGATGCTCGAAGCCGTAAATAAGAACTATGCTGACATGGACGAGTATCCCGTCACCACTGAACTACAGGCTAGTTTATTATATATATACCTACTATATTATAAATAGTTTTACTTGTTTTAAAAGGATAATTACTACGTAGTCTATATCTATAATTCAACTATTGACCTTGCATTTTATATACAACATATCTTTCAATGTTTACATGGAATAGAATGAATAAAAAACTACATAAAAATTGATAAATGGATTTTGTTAATACATGTGACTGTCATCTTGACATAGGTTTGGGATTGTGTATTATATGATAAATATTACATTTATTAATTTTGCCATACCATCATTGTTTCTTAAAAAAAATATTGGAAGAAAGATGATACAAATAATTTCATTTGCCATATTTCCTAACTCTAATAATTCTTTCATACATCTTCACAAAATTTAAAAAATAAAAAATTCTTCCTTCTTCAGAATCGATGCGTGAATATCATTGCGCGGCTATTTAATGCTCCTTTGAATGATGGACAAGCGGCGATTGGAGTCGGCACAGTCGGTTCATCAGAGGCTATAATGTTAGCAGGACTTGCTTTCAAGAGAAAATGGCAAAATAGGAGGAAGGTGCAAGGGAAGCCCTTCGACAAACCAAACATTGTCACCGGAGCAAATGTTCAGGTAACCATCTAATAGAATGTAAATAAATAGATATATAATTATGTAAATAATGGAAATACACTTAAAAACTTATTTTGGAGATATAATTTCATAGAAAATATATAAATTGTGCGAAATGTTGTGAATTCAATGAAGGTTTGCTGGGAGAAATTTGCGCGGTACTTTGAGGTGGAGCTGAAAGAGGTGAAATTGAGTGAAGGATGCTATGTAATGGATCCAGTGAAGGCAGTGGAGATGGTGGATGAAAACACTATTTGCGTGGCCGCCATCTTGGGTTCGACCTTGAACGGCGAATTTGAAGAGGTCAAACAACTCAACAATCTGCTAACTGCAAAGAACAAAATAACAGGGTACGTTATGAGTTTCTATCTATTTATTTATTGATTTCTCTACTTGTGATGCATACACAATTCATATGTTATAACATATTTTATACCTTTTGTGAATCTATGCAGGTGGGAAACACCAATTCATGTCGACGCTGCCAGTGGAGGATTCATAGCACCATTCTTGTACCCAGAATTAGAGTGGGATTTCCGACTTCCCCTCGTAAAAAGCATCAATGTGAGCGGTCACAAGTACGGTCTCGTCTATGCCGGTGTCGGTTGGGTTATATGGAGGAGCAAGGATGATTTGCCTGATGAACTTATTTTTCACATAAATTATTTAGGAGCTGATCAGCCTACCTTCACCCTCAATTTTTCTAAAGGTTTGTTCCTTCGTTTTTTTATAGTATTCTTCTGAACTTATATTTAATATTTGACCATAAATGATAAATGTAATTAACATAGTTATATATTTCTCTGTTTTCAGGATCCAGCCAAATCATTGCACAGTATTACCAGTTCCTTCGACTGGGATTTGAGGTATATATGCTTGTTCTCTCCTACAAATTGTAACATGAACAACATAAATTTCACAGTTGATATCTAATTTAGGTCTCAGTTATCCAATAGAGCAAGACAGTTACCAATAATTGGGAATTTTCATTACTGGTAATGTTTCAGCACCTTAATTCTGATATCAGTCAGCAGCCCACTGCATGATTAGGCTTTAATTTAATTTTTAACCCAATTATGGGAGGGTATCAAACTCTCATTTGTTCAATTAGGTCTGAGATTTGTCTAATTAATTTATTATCACATACTGATAAATTATGCAATGAAATATGAAATAAGCTAGTATCAGAGAAACTTTTTTACTGGGATCTGAAATTTTGTTCCATGGTAGGGCTACAAAAATGTAATGAAAAACTGCATGGAGAGTGCCAAAATTCTGCGAGAAGGACTCATCCGTACCGGTCGCTTTGATATCATCTCGAAGGAGAAAGGCGTACCACTAGTAGCCTTCTCATTCAAAGACAAGTCCCATAATTCACCATTCAAGCTGTCAAATTTACTACGTCGGTACGGATGGATTGTACCAGCCTACACCATGCCGGCCAACCTAGAGCACATGACGGTTCTTCGAGTTGTCGTCCGAGAAGATTTCGGTCGACCCATGGCCGAGAAGTTTCTATCACATGTGGCCATGTGTTTGGATGAACTCGATTCTTTGCCAAAAGCAGCACTGGTACCAGCAAGGAAGTATACCATCGAAATAGTCTCCGGTACCGATGATGCAAGTGAACCTTTCATGGTTAGGGTTTTACCGCAAGAAACCGAACCAGAGAAAACAACTGTGCCTCTACTAACAGGGAAAACTAAAGGGGTTTGTTGATTTGTTGTAACTAGCACTAAAAGGATACTTTAATTAGCTTGCTGCCATGCATATACAAGCCTGTATGTTATATGAATGCATGTATATGATTTATATGTGATGCGCAGATGTAATCATATAAATATGTTCAGTGTAAATTAGCGAGTGCATTTTATTCTTCTCATGTTTTTATATACTGTTATATGTCACTTTTTGTACTGTACATTATTAATTATGAAAATATTTCAACAATAAAGCTAGTTAGAATATGAAGCAAAATAAAAATCATAAATTTAATTTGCTGTACATTAGCAGTCTGTGTTCAAATTAATTCATGACACCAACATTCTTTCCATCAAGTTTTATATTTTAATTTTGTTAATCCAAATAAGGTGAGGGACCACTTGGGTTGGGCCGGATCGCGTAGCAGAATTAACACCCGGCTCAAATACACGAGAACCAAACCGGGTAAATATTTAACAGAGTAATTTTAACTTAATGCAGCGCACAAACCTTATTCAGTGTTGTTTTGAATTTCTAGTTTGTGCGCTGCATCAAACCAAAATTACTCTGTAAATAATCATTTCCTGACCAAACCTAGAGGTGCAAACGGATTGGATAATATTTGACTGTATCTGACTCTGTATCTGAAAATTTAATATGGATATCTGATATCCGAATATTTGTGCGGATACCGATACGGATATGGTTTTTAATTTTTATTATCCGTATTCGAATAGTAGATATATATTATGAAAAAAATTATATTATTTACTATTATAAAAAGTAGATATCAGTATCCGTATCCGGTTAATATTGAATCCGTATTTGTATCCGTTTAATATCCAATTCGTATCCGTATCCGAAAAAAAAAAAAATACAAATATGATTTTACCACTATCAATCCGTATCCGATCTGTTTGCACCCCTAACTCCAAACCTCCAGCAGACAAGTTTAAGGTCCTCTTCATCGGATTATCTGCATCCGATTCAGATCTCCGTGTTATTTGGTCCTCCTAAAGTAACCCAAATTTTGTTTTGGATATGAACCGTCCGATCTGTTTTGGTTCGGACTCCGTGCCCGTCGGGTGCTGATCGTACCATCCGGATGCAAACTCAAAATCTGGGTTACTTTAGTGAATCGGAATCAGTTTTGATTCCACGGTATGATTAAAGTTTCCCCTTCCTATGCATGACTTACACTCCTGCACAAATGGAACCATCGAAGGCCTCCGCGGCGCCGTGGTTGCAGCGGCCAAGCAGTGTGGCTGTTAGCGGCCAGGAACCTCGTAGAAAACCCCCTCCCCAAATCCCTACAATAAATCTCAAATCCGGGTGCGCAATGCCACTTCCCCTTGTCGGAATGGGTACAGCGGAGCACCCGTTCGACCCGGAAAGAACAAAATCCGCTGTATTGACCGCAATAGAATTGGGCTACCGCCATTTCGACACTGCTGCTTTCAACCAATCAGAGAAGCCGATAGGAGATGCCATAGCGGAGGCTACAAGTCTCGGCCTCATTGGATCCCGGGAGGAGGTTTTTGTTACCTCTAAGCTATGGTGCACAGATTGTCACCCGGAGCTTGTTCTCCCTGCCATCAAAACTAGTCTCAGGTGCTTTTTTATATTTACCCCTCAAAAACTTCAAAATTTGATATTTTTCCTCTAAATTCATAATATCATGTTTACCTTTCTAAATTTCAAAAGCTCATAAATTTACCCATTTTGAAAATCTTTTCTAGTAAAAATCAATTTCAATTTAATAAGTACCCATTTTTCTATTTATTAAAAAAAATAAAAGAATATATAGCATGTTTAAGAAAAAAGAAACAGTCTTCTAATTTCTAAATGGTTGTTTTCCGAGGGCCAATGAAATTTCGAGGGGAAATTCGTAATTTTGAGGTTTCAGAGGGATGTAAATGAAATCATTCCTTCTTTTAATTGGGTAGGAAGCTAGGAATGGAGTACCTTGATTTGTATCTGATCCACTGGCCGATGAGTGTGAAACCCGGGCCCCCGGCATTCCCTGTGAAAAGAGAGGATGTTGTGCCGATAGATTTGAAGGGGGTATGGGGAGCACTGGAGGAGTGTCAGAGGCTGGGTCTGACGAGGGCCATAGGTGTCAGCAATTTCACGACTAAGAAGCTAGATGAGCTGCTTCAATTTGCTGAGATTGCTCCAGCTGTAAACCAGGTTTTTAAAAATTTTCATTTCATCTAATTTTTACAATGCCGCGCAGATCATCCTATGTTTGCAATTGCCCCGGTTTAGTTGAATTATGTTTCAATCTTACTCTTTTCTTATCTGACCCTTACCTGTGTACCTTTTTTTTTACTGACTATTACAAATTTTACTTTGCAAATTTGTTAAAAGTTTTATGAGGTACTCATAACTTAATATAACAATTATTTAAAAAGAAACATCCATGTAGACCTGTTGTGCAATTATGCCCTTATGGATTTTGTAATTATTAATTAAGCTTCAATCTGCCCAACTTAATGTCAATGTACAGCAATCTGTTGTGAAATAGATAAAAATAACCGTAAGATTTTCATATAAATCAGTACTTAATATTTGCAATTGCCCTGGTTTAGTTTAATTATGTTTCAATTTTACTCTTTTCATATCTGACCCTGGGCTGTGCACTTCTTTTACTCACTGTTACAAATTTGACTTTACAAATTTATTGACAGCTTTTTGAGGTAGTCATAACTTCACATAATCATTCTTTCAAAAAAGAGAACATCCATATAAACCTGTTGGGCAATTATACCCTTATGAAGATTCATTTTCTCTAATTATTAAATAAGCTTCAATTCTACTTACTTGATGTCAATATACAACAATCTGTTGTAAAATTGATTAATATAACAGGAAAGATTTTCACATAAACCAGTACTTAATATTAAATGCTGACAGATAAAGTACCATGATCGGTTTTGTACCAGTACTTGTACTAGTTTCATTCCTTTCCCTTTTTAATTCAGGTGGAGATGAACCCAGTATGGCGACAGCAAAAGTTAAAGGAATATTGTGCAAAAAGGGGAATACACATAACAGCTTATTCTCCTTTGGGTGGCCGAGGCAGGGTCGGGAATAATACTGTTATGGATTGTGAAGTGCTCAAATTGATAGCAGTATCTGAAGGGAGAAGTCTTGCACAGGTTATTTTCTCAACAGTACTGTACATTTTATCTAACACCACAACAGGATTCTTGAAATTTGCATAGGAATTTCAGGTTTTTTTGCATTTAAATACCAAAGAAATATCTTGATCGATTTATCAACTAAAAACTTGAACAAAAAGTTAGGCTTTGGTACTATGCATAATGCAGATGGGTCCGTCCTATAGATCAATATATTTGTTTCCCAAATCCAAATTGTCGATGTGAACCATTCAATGTGATTTCCATATGGGCCTGTTCGGCAATAGGTAGAATAGGGAAGGAATAGAGGAATTGTGGAATTGAAAATTGATCACTCTTCTTCTCTATTCCAACTGTGTTCGGCAACTGCAACAACTGGAATAGTGAAATAGAGTATTCATTAAAATATAGAAATAATAGGAAATGACTTTTATGGCCTTATTGAGTTTTGATTAATATACTATAACGTGATGAATGTTAACACATGAACAAATTACATATTCAACAATATATTAAATGAAAATAGTGATAAATAAATACAGTCATGCAATTTTCATTAAACAATAAATTATGATAACATTAAACATTAAACAATAAATTTAATTCAAATAAACAATAAACAGTAAATACATTAAATGTATAGTAGCTGTAATGTAATAGAGTGGTTTGTAGTACAAAGTGATACTAGGTACCAGCAAATACCAGTAAATACAAAGTAAAATGATACTACAATAAGTGTTTAGATTACATGGTTTTAACATGAAACAAAAAAATTATGAAAGAATAAAATTAAAAAAGTAGAAAGGGTATGGGAAAAACAAACAAATGAAGAAGAAAATTAGAACATTCATTCTGGAGACAGTACTTGAAGAATTCAATGCTCACTACCAGGTTCATTACCAGCACCAACTGGTACCTGTTTAATTTGCAAACCAGCCCTCCAGTTCTTCAATAATTCCCTTTGCCATCAATTGTGCTGAATAAAACAAAAGTATCAACTAGGAAATTCCAGTGGTGCAATTTCCGGTCACTCACAGTGATCCGATCAGAGAATTTCAAAGTTCGTCAATTCCATTTCTTGTTTTAAAGAGAACTAGTTGGTTTTGATCAAAGAATTTAGATTAAAAAAAGTACTATTACGTGCCAGTACCACAACGTAGTCGCTTTGAACTCGCAGCATCAAAGAATTTCGAGTAAATTGGATTTGGAGTTGATTGAGGGAGCTAGCTAAAAAAGGAAACATATAAAACCAGTCATATCTGACTGATTTCAATCAAATTACTAATCAATCGAAAAAGATACTTTTTTCATCCTAATATTTATTCTTTCCACTAAATAGTCAGATTCCAGTGCAGTTCTACTGGAGATACGAACAACAATCTTAATTAAGATATTTTATCTACTAATTTGATATTCTCATAAAGATACGAACAAGATTAAATCAATAACAAGACCAAAAATGTAGAAAAAATCAATCAAAAAATACAAACAATATTAAATCAAAATAGAAGTGAAAAAAGGCAGGAGGTTGAACGGGGGAAGAAAGAGACGAGCTTACAAGAGAGACTTCGGTGAAATAAGCCATTAAATATGGAGAAGACGACTTCGTCTGTATTTGTTAAAATTATGGTATCTTAAAGATCTCGTTTGAAAGAGAAAATCGCGTACAATACTCTCCTGAGTTTTAATTTGTTCTTCTTTTGAAAGATCACTGGAGATCAGAGATAAAATAAAAGGGGAAGAAACCTATTTTTTTCCTCTGGAAGCGTGCAACATAAAAGCTGGGCTCAATAGAAAATGAGAAGAAGAGTGACACGTAAGCAAAACTAAGGGTAAAAAAGTCTCTTTCAATTCTCTATTCCATCTCAAATCTCAATTCCACCTCTCCCCAGGAATTAAAAAGTTCGGAAGAGACCTCTATTCCATGGTCTTTATTCCAGTTAATTCTCAAACTGTTCGGTGAGAATAGAGGCTCAATTCCACCTAATTCCTCTATTCTCTACCAGCCGAACAGGCCCTATGAAAATGTACTTGCAGACTAATTTTTACATTTTTTAATTTTTTTTACATGTAGAAAATCACTATTTTTGAATGGTCTAGATTCTTTAAATCTAGTAATTTTCCACATGTCCAAAAAACAGTAAATTTTTTTTTTTCTAAAAAATGTAAAATTTGATCTTCAAATACATTTTCATATTGAGAGCATGTTGAGCGGTTCAAATCAATTGTTTGGACTTTGAAAATAGACATTGATTCATAGTACAGACTAATATGCATAGTACTGTAGCCTCACTCTAATCACAAATATTGTTAATTTGTTTGGTTCATTTTGCAAGATATGCTACTAATTTTATTATACCAAAATGCACTTGGAGACCCTTCATATATGTTCATCAATTTAATGCATAAATATGGTTATTTTAGGTATGTCTAAGATGGCTTTATGAGCAAGGCGTAAGCTTTGTAGTAAAGAGTTTCAATAAGGAAAGGCTCAAAGAGAACTTGGAAATATTCAACTGGGAATTAACCGATGATGAACGGTTGATGATCAGTGAGATACCTCAGAAAAAACGGATTTATGCTGAGGCTATGCTGTCAATAGACGGATCTCTGAACTCGGTCGAGATCTCTGATATAGACTTAGTTGAACCATGATCATACATTGTACAATGCAATTGGAGTTGAGGTGCATGATAAGGTCAGGATGCATTCAATTCGGGTCTAATTTTCAACTGGCTTCAGTGCTGATTTTTTATAACATCTGCCAAAATGGCCCTCCAATTGCCAAAATTTTACTTTTTAGATTTTGCACATAGTCCCTTTCACTCTTTTCTCCTATTTTTTATTTCTTTTATCCTTCGGGTGTCTTACGCCTTGAGGTAGCTTTGACACAGCTTTCATCAAAACACATTGTTAGTGCTTTCACCGTTGTTTTATTTTTATTTTATATTTTTTTATAAAGCGTTTCAGATCATGACAGACTAAAAAATTAAAAGTTAGAAAGCCATAATTGAAATTCATCCTAATTTTATTAAAATTAGGTAGGGAATGTGTTTACTAATTGTAATAGATTCTGTAATGTTGTAAATTAGTATGTTTATAAATTTTAGTACTTAAAAGATTAATTTTTAAGTTAAAGTGTTGTTCATATATCCTAGCACATGAGGTTTCTTTTGAGGCATACTACATCCCTCAATAATTATTATTATTATTTATTTTAAAATTGCTATCAGATGCTGTCGAGTATTCTTGTATAGATGAGGGTTTAAATGCCTTCATTTTTTGTGCTTCCGTTATGTCTTTATTTTTAAAAAATTTGATAACTCAAAATTTAAATTTTAAAATTAAAGATAAAAATCATTGGATATGAATTATATCATTTTATCTATGCACATGTAAAAAATTATAATATTTCAACTTTATTTTGATTGTCATCTTGAACTTGTAAAAATGTATACAAATGTAGATAATATATAGATGTTGATTTTTCAACTTATTAATTTATAAAAGCAAAATCAAAATGTGATAATTTTTCATGGGCACATAGAGAAAATAACATAGATCACATTTAACAGTTTTATTTTGATGTTTAAGTTGTAAATTTTGAATTATTTAATTTTTTAAAAATAAAGACATGATGGAGACAAAAAATGAAGACATTTGAACTCTCCTCTTTTGTATATAGATATTTGGGATCAATTCTATATTCTTTTGTTTTTTAAATTTATATCCAATACTCAAATGTAGTCGGGTGCAAGCTTACAGCCTGTACAAGTAGTATTTGGGTCGAACACAAAAACAAAGGGAAGTAATAATTGTTACCAATTTATTTCAATTCTAGAATGTGCTTTTAAAGATAAAAATCTATAATACGGACCTCAATTTACGTTGTACATAGTACTTTAGCCTCATTCAGATATATATAAATGTACAATCGAATGCACCAATTATATTATGTAAATTAAAACAATATAATCACATCTCCTACAACACCCAAAAATAAAATTATGCGCACAAAATCTAAAAGTTTATATATGTATAATAAGCTGGCAGCTGGATTGGATTAAAACGTCCTCTTTAATTAGGAGCTCGCTTGACTTGTTAATTTTATTTTTTCCGTAATCCAATTAGAGAGCCAACTACAACGACAAGCATGCTAGCATTTGTCACAGATAACCCTGTGACCTTCTCTTCATCTAGATTAGATGCAAAGCTGGCAACAAGAGTCATCAAGGCCACGAGAATTGGAACTGAAACCATCAGTATAAATTTCACTTGCTGAAAAAAAAATAATAATAAAGTCAATATCATAATATGAGGAGGAGGGAAATAAATCTGCTGCGATCCTACAAGATTGTAGGTTCCTGTGATTCTAATCTCAACCGTTTATATATTTTGATATTCGTGCACAAAAACTATTTCTTTTTAAGATTCATACCTTCAAATAAATGAATGGTTGGAATTGGAATCGCAGGACCTGCGATCTTGTAGTATCCTCTTTATAACATTTGTAAGCTACAATGTTTTACAACAATTTGATTTTGCGATTTTAAAAGTTTAAACAGTCGATCCAAACCGTTTAACATGATATATACATTAAAATGTGCTTGGAAATAAAATTTTATATTTTTTAATTTTTTTTTTTACTATTCATTGAGTATTTTATAAAACTATTGTTTTTAGATAATTTTGGACCACTGAAAAATAACAGTTTTAAAATACTTAATAAATAGTAAAAAAAAATTTAAAAATTTTATCTCGAAAAAGAATATAAAATTTTATCTTGAAACACATTATAATATAGATATCATATTGAACGGTTTGAATTGACTGTTTAGACTTTTAAACTTGCAAAATTAAATTATTGTAAGATATTGTAACTTACAAATGTTGTAATTGGATCCCTTTAAGTTACAGGATTATATTTTGAAAACAGATAAAGATAATAACAATATTAATAATAATAATAATAATAATAATAATAATAATAATAATAATAATAATAATAATAATAATAATAATAATAGTAATAGTAATAATAATAATAAATACTATAAGGATTTGAGCAGAAGCAAAGAAATGAAACATTACCAGATGGGATTCTTTGTCGGGGTAGAATAGAATACAAACGACTGTAGCAACCGCAAGGCAGAGGGCACAGAGAAGTCTCAACTTCCAGATTGGATTTGATTTATTAGAACCTAAGATGAAATTTTCAAGGCAGTTGCCATTGCCTTGTTGATCTGGTAATGGTATGAGCGGTTCTGTAAGACCCGGTACTGAGATTGGAGGGTCCACATCTATTACTACTATATCGTTTTGGCACTGAGGTTGCGGAACAGGAAGAACACCTCTGGTGACAATTAGCATCTCCGTCTCCGTAGTTTGATGTTCACCTTCAATAGAAGATAGTTGGATTTCTGTCCTTACAGCGCTGTCTTCCTGCTGGTTGTTGAGATCATTAAGGGACTCCATTCCTATTTCCTGAGCTAGCTACAGATTAAGTATTAGTCACAGAGAAGGGAAAGAAACTAAAATTAATGAGAATATATCTAAGAGTGAGCAATAGAAATGTTGAAATTTTGATACTTACGATAGAGCGAACTGTTATATGTGTTTTAAAGTGACAGTACACACATGATTATATGAACCCTGCAAGACTTACAAAAAGGAAGCAGTCAACGAAAGGCGTGTTCAAATTAAGCGCAATACCACCATTTGATGTAGGTAGAAATATTAATTGGTCGCTGTGGACTAAGAGGCGTAGTAGTAGAACTCTTATGTGCAGCGAGCTAACTTCAACTTTTGAATAAAGCATTTAAACAAAAAAAAAAAAGGTAAAATTAAAATATTATATAAATACAATATAAATAAGTGGATATATATGGTAATACGAGTTTAAACAAAATTAAGTGTCATTCCATTGCAGTGCACAAAGAAGCAACCAGTCGTTACAGAAATTAACCCATGAGAGCGCCACAACAAATCTAGTTGTTTCCTATACTTTTTTCAAAGCTGGTAACACGTATATGAATATGATGCTTAATTAATTAGTCAATTTTTGTGAAATTAGTTCTTTTGATATTGATTGAATGCTAGGTTTTCAAATACAAAAACGCGTCTTAAAAATCTTAGGTTTAATTATCTTTACAAAATATTAAAAAACTAGGTGCGTTGTTGTTGCGGCTCTGTTGCAACTTCATTTTTAGTATATAGTGGTATACATGGGCGATATTATTTTATATTATTTTGTTTACATACTGTAACAGATATTTCTTTCGAAATCTGGCAGAGTGAAAATGTAAGCAAGTACATAGAATCACTGCGACAATAAATCTTATAATATCATGTGGTATTTTTTCCCATGATTTGCAAGTCAAACATGAACACATCAAATATACACCGAACATTCAACATTTTGTAAATTTTGTTACTCTAATCTATACAAGGAATTCTATATCTAAGAGATAGTAACAACTAAGTAAATATATTTCCAACAGTACAATTAAGAAAAAAGAAGCAAACAACAATATATCCAAACCTTTAACCAAAGCTGCACTGGACCTGTATCGAAATGATCCAACTCAAGTTAATATGCAATTAGATGTGAATAGAAGTAACATAATTTGATCTTAAGAATATCGGAAGACCGTAGAAAGACTCCTGACAAGTTTTGGTAATTGGTACAGCAACAAAGAGAATTGGTACAGGAGATAATTAAGGTACGAGTTGATTCCAAGATTTCATACTATTTCATTTTAAAGGAGCTAACCATTCATAGCTTTCTGCACACATTAATTATTCCAGTGATGTAAGGACTTGCTCCCAAGGTTTGAAAATACTCCCCACACTTCCAGGAATACTTCCAGGAATAGACTCGTTCCATAAACTCGTTCCAGGAAGAAAAATACAAATGTTACCATAAGCAAAAACCAAGTACAAAAAGTCAACTAATATAAATTAAACAAAATAAAGTAAATAGAATTTTGCATTAAAACAGGAAACGTGTACCGATCAGTATTTTGGGGTTTGTTAAGAATACTTAAGGTACGTAGTCCACGTTTGTTACATCATAATCCCTATATTTCCTGTTAATGTGAAATATATATTTCTTGTTATATGGACTGTTCATTTAATAGTTTAGATTCATTGTACCTAGACTTTGTATTAGGTTGATACTAATGATAACATATATAATTATGTTATATCCGTTAATGCTCACTGGAGCTCTATTGTATTAGTGTACGAAGTCTATATAAAGACTGACACTGTAGCATTTTGAGATTAATGAAACAAAGTTATTTCATTCAAACTCTGTTTATAATAAACTCCAATACATGGCATGCATGGTTGGAACATCCCTCTTCAAGCACTACTCGGTTTATAATAAACTCCAATAACCTTCCCATTTCTTCAAATAAATTGTCACTTTGTAGTGATTGTTGCATGGCTAAGGCTTGTAATTTTCCTTTTAAACTTTCTAATTCTAGTGTTTCTTCACCTCTAGAGGTCATTCACTTGAATTTATGGGGTCCTTCCTCGATTATATCTTGTAATTGATTTCGTTCCTATATTCATTTATTGACGAATTTTTAAGATTTTCTTGAATCTATTTTCTTAGATCTAAGGATGAGGTAGTACATGTTTTTGCTCTCTTTAAGGCTCAAGTTAAAAATTTATTTGGCACCACAATCAAAACACTCCAATCGGATGGTAGCACGGAGTATAAACAAATTCTCAAACGGTTTCCTCACATTGTGCATCAAATTTCGTGCCCATACACACTGCAACAAAATGGTCTCGCAGAATGATGAGTATTTTGGAGATAGGGAATGGTGCTTTGTTTATACTCTTTTGTCTTTTAAAATTTATAAACCTTGAAACTAAACGAAGGGTTGATTGCAAGCGCACAACCTATCGAAGTAGTACTTAGAGTATCGAACCGCAGAGAGTAAGGTTGAATACTTAGCTTAAACTTTAATAATTAATTTCAGAAAAATAAAAGAAAGTAAATAGGGGGCTTGTTCTATTAATCCTAAGGTTGGATTCAATACCCGAAAAAGGAGTTTCAAACAATGATTCACTACAGCAAAAAACATTTTCTACAATCGGTATGAGCGACCGGCAGCAGATAGTTGTTTTTCCCAAAAAAAAACAAAAACAACTGAGACAATGACTATCTGCGACTGTATCTATGATCGGTGCCTTCGCCAGTCACAAAAAGTATTTTTTTCGAAAAAAAATAATGTGCATTAGACCCTCCTCCCTCGCACCAAACCCTAATCCGAGCAAATTTTTAGCCGTTCTCTCACTTTACTCTCTCGCACTATAGCCATTGCGCCACCAGCTCGCTAGATAGAGCGGCCACACCACCGCCAATCAGCAGCCAGTAGCCCCCTTCCCTTTCTCTCTACGCTAGTCAGCAGCCAACACAACCATTGCCCGCTGATCGAGGAAGGTCTAAGGAAGAGCCGACAGGTCCATTGCATCACTGTCTCTTCTCTAGGTATTTCACTGATTTTTATTGAATTTTGATTCGATTTTTTGAAATGCACTTAATTGAATTGGATTTTATGAAATTCACTGAAATTCACCAATCAATTGCTGATTTGGTACTGTCTAATTTAGGATTAATTTCGGGTGAATTTGAAGCATAGTTTAGGGTTATTACCAATTTAGGGCATAATTTAGGGTAATGGCTTATTTGATACAAAAGATAAAAATTGATTTAAAAGTGAATTGGATTGATTTTTTGGTTCTCTTGGGCCTTTATAGGCATTATAAATTACATTCATAACCCTATACTATCTTATAAACTCTTTTTTACCAAAAGGACCTTATAACTTCTATTAATGCGATAAACATACATTAAATCTCAACACTCCCCCTCAAGATGGGCAAAAGATATCCATCAAGCCCATCTTGTTACAAAACCTATCTAGATTTATTGAGCTAAGTCCTTTAGTGAGGCAGTCAGCTACTTGATCTCCAGTAGCTACATGACTCAACTCCAATAGTCCACTTTCTAGCTTTTCCTTTATGAAGAACCTATCGATCTCTACATGCTTGGTTCTGTCATGCTATACAGGATTGTTGGCAATACTGATCGCTGACTTGCTATCGCACCACAATTTCATTTGAGCTCTGTGATCCACCTTGAACTCTTCCAACAACCGTTTCAGCCATATCATCTCAGCAACTCCCAATGCCATAGCCCTGTACTCAGCTTCTGCTGTCGATCTTGCAACAACTGGCTGCTTCTTGCTTTTCCAAGAGACCAAGTTGCCCCCTACAAACATGCAATAGCCAGCTGTAGATTTTTTGTCATCTTGGCAACTAGCCCAGTCAGAGTCACAGTAGCCTTCAATGTTCATGTGTCCATTTTGCCTGAAAAACAAGCCCTTCCCTAGTGCACTCTTCAGGTACCTTAGATACACTGCGTCTATATGGCCCTTCCTAGGTCATGCATGTAGCGGCTCACCACACTCACTGCAAATGAGATATTAGGACATGTATGTGTCAAATAGATCAATCTGCCTACCAGTCTCTGGTACCTCTCACGATCAACCTGTTCTCCTGCCTCTACACTTATCTTGGCCTTCACATCAATTGGAGAAACTGCAGGCTTGCACCCCACCATGCCTGTCTCAGTGAGCAAGTCTAAGACATACTTCCTTTGAGATAGAACAATCCCCTCGGCTCCACGAACCACCTCAATCCCAAGAAAGAACCTAAGTTGTCCCAAATCCTTCACCTCGAATTCCTTTCCCAATCTTGCCTTCAACTGTGCAATCTCCCCATCATCATCACCGGTAATGATCATATCATCGATATACACGGCCAGCATAGTAATCTGACCACCATGTTGTCGAGAAAACACTGTGTGATCAGCATTGATCTGCTGATAGCCCATGCCTACCATTGCCTTCTTGAACCTATCAAACCAGGTCCGAAGAGACTACTTCAACCCATAAAGCGACTTCTTGAGCCTGCAGACCTTACCTACTATCTGGTTCGTGCCAAACCCTAGTGGAACCTCCATGTACACCTCCTCCAACAAATCACCATGAAGAAATGCATTCTTCAC
Source organism: Carex pumila (assembly GCA_033356055.1). NCBI lineage: Eukaryota > Viridiplantae > Streptophyta > Magnoliopsida > Poales > Cyperaceae > Carex > Carex pumila. The sequence goes on along the minus strand of JARJHM010000388.1, from coordinate 283,713 downwards.
ATCGAGTTGGTGTAACTACCATCCCTCATTCACTGCCATGGAAACCAGTGTCCTCACTATGCTCATCTTCGCCATGGGTGCAAAGGTCTCATCATAGTCAATGCCACAGGTCTAACTATACCCCTTTGCTACCAGCCGAGCCTTGTAGCGCTCAACCAAACCCTCTAGATTCTGCTTTACTGTGAAGACCCACTTGCATCCAATAGCCTTCTTGCCTGGTGGTAGTGACACAAGTTCCCAGGTTTTGTTCATGCGAAGGGCACTGAGCTCTTCTAGCATGGTTGTTTTCCACTTCGGATCTCCTTTAACAACCTGGCAACACTTAGGGATAGAGACAGTGTCTAATGATGCAATGAATGCTCCATGTATAGGTGATATATGTGAGTATGAGACAAATTTGGCAATGTTATGTTGTAAACCATATCGGTCAGGAGGAATGCCTGCATTCTCGTGAGAAGTCCTCCTTACCGATAGAGGAGTGGGAGGAGTAGAGAGAGGAATCATATCACATGTGTATTCTGGGTCTAAGGTGGATGGTGAAGGTGTCTCAAGAGTTAGAGTAGACAAGGACAAGGGACTAGGCACAAATGGCACTATAGGCAAAGCTCCCTCATTCTGCTTCTTTCTCCTCACATACACTTCACCATATCTCAACTGCCCCTAAACCTGAGTTCTACCACCTTCGGGCTCAATCCTCTCCACTTCTGGCTCAATCCTAGCTGAATTCTCCTGTTCCGACTCAACCACAGCTGAATTCTCAATAACAATTGGGCAAGCAACACCACCTACGCTTGCCATTCTCCTCTCACCATCACTATGCATATGCACAATATAATTTTTTCTTTTCTAATTTGTTGGTTTTTTTTTCTGATTTGTGCACTGTTTGAGGTTAGTTCATTGATTTGATTATCCCTAACAGTGTGATCAGAATGGTATATTTGTTGGAAAACAATTGATTTCAATTCAATAGTATTCAATAGACATAATTTTCAATTGAATTTTGTTGATTGGAATAAAAATAGAAAGGAATTGAATTCATTTCTAATTTTTGATTGAAAAGTTTATATAATAGAAGGAAATGATTTCACTTTAAATAGAAATGATACTTTTATCATTATTCTTACTGTAAGGGGGCATTTAGAAAGTGCTACATCTTATTTGATAAAGCGTTAAAATAAATAACAAAGCCTACTAAATAGAAGTAGAAGTGCAATAATTTTTAAACCCACTGCTACTTAATAAATAACCAAACTAAACCAATTGACTACCTGCTCCTTTGTTTACAAATCTTGAGACAGTAGGGGTCTAATTGTGATTTTTCTTTATCCACATGACATCTCGCTCATTGTTTAAAGCATAGAAGAGAGATACTGTCAATCCATAGCTCCTTTTTTTTAATGTTTTTAGTTTGGTTACTTATTCACAATATATGACCTATGATGATTTGGATACTGTAATAATATATGACCTATGATCTACATGTAATTCATATGAGAAACTGTATAAAAAATTCCCTGAATTTATCTTTGCATGGCTTCAGAAATGTTTGTTGAGAAAAAATATTTTTTTTCCATCAATTCCTACGCCATAACAAATGATGAATAAAAGAATATATCATGTCAATTCTTTTCAATAATCATCCTTACTTGAGTTCAAAGTTTCTAATACATACTTGTACCAGAACTTGTGTAGGTACTCTTGTATGGTACCATAGATCAGAGATATTGGATATAAATCTTCATAAGCATTTCTTGTTATATATAGGGTATAGATGCATAAGGAAAGAGGCTCAAAGAGAGGTACATAATAAGCAGAAGGATTGCTTATAGTTAGGCAAGTTTTCTCTCTCTCTTAATGAAATTGTAGTTAATTATATTATTAATTGCGTAGTTATTAGTATAGTATTGTTTTATCATCCAACAAAACTGGAACATTTAGTATGTCTTTTAGGTCTATATCCGTTCAAAATTAATCCAATAGTCCCCATTTTGGGACTGCTTTTTAAATGTTTTGTCTCATTTAGGATGTGAAGAAATGTTTGTGGATTTAGTATTTAAGAAAGATTCGGTATCATTTTTCCCTTTTGTTCCTACGAGTACGTATTGAAACATGTTTAGAAGGATGTGTTTCTAACGCGTACTCTAGGAACCAAGGGGAAATACTGCCAATTTTTTCTTAAATACTAAATTCATAGACATTTCTTCACTACTGAGACATAGTATATATCGTTGAAAAGATGACCAACTTTATGTCTTTATATTTTGAAGAAGAGGTAGTTACACGATTGAGTCACCCAGAGCGATATGATGACAATGGATTTGTCGAGAATGACACACAACTTCCTGTTGTGAGCTACCCTAGACATGCAACGGGTTCAATTCTTGTCAGAGATCTTACGAAGAAAGAGATAAATGCGACATACTATTACATCATGACAAACTGTCGCACCGAATTCGACCCTTTCATTGAGTGAGCATCTTTACATATTCCAATTTCGACGGTCTATTTGAATTGTTCATCTTTTGTTTACTGTTTGGCATATTGCAGGCAATTCGATGCTGAAATTAGAGAAAAAAGACCAACATAAGCACATCAGGTTTTGATAGAACTCGTTTGAAAGAGTTTGGTATGTGGATATGTAAATTGGCACTTCGTGGTAAGATTGCAGATTCAAGAATCGCTAAAATTGCACGTGAGCCAGTCACACAACGAGTTTAATGTTACAACATGTATGATGTGAACGGTTTTTGGTTTCACACTGAGTCATACGAGATAAACAGGAAAACAACAAATTATGGTGTTTGTGTTGAAGAAGAGAATTAGGAAAGCACATCAAGGGGCTATTTCGGCATACTTGAAGAAATTATTCGATTGGAATATAGTGGAATGAACAACAAGATGTTCTTGTTCAAGTGTCATTGGTTCGACACACATGGGGGGTTGCAGGTAGATAAGGAGCATGGATTAGTGGAGATAAATCATACAAAACTCTTTCAAAAGGACGAGCATTTCGTATTTTCCTGCCAAACAATTCAAGTGTATTACTTGCCTTATGCATCATTGAAGCGAGAGAGACAATAATGGTGAGTTACTATCAAGATAAAAGGGAAAAGAAAACCACCTATTTTGTTCGATGAAGATGCGTTTGTGGAAAACATTCCACATTTGACCGAGTTCTTTTAGGAAAATGGTTCGCCAACCGAATTTGTAGTGTGTGCTGCAAATGAACTAAATGACCTGAGTATTTTTTTTGATGGGGCTAATCCTGAGATTATAACATAACAAGAATTACAAGGAAACAATCAAAAAAATAAAAGCAGAAAAAAGAAAAAAACAACGTAAATTAAAACATTAGGTTAAGAACTTTTATATTACTTGTTTTTTTACCATCTTTCAATAGACATATATTAGGCTAATATTTTTATATATTTTTTTTTCAATTCGCTTGAGTGAAACTAATTTTTGTCATCTCAACTCTAGATATGGCACCGAGTCGAAAAGGGAAGGGAAAGGCACCGGCGGAAGAGAGAGGAGAGGCTAGTCAAAAAAATGGTCGCGGTCCAAATGCCTATATTACGCCGGAGGTAGATCCGAGTTTGCAACCAGTGCTTCGGATATGGGGGTAACAGGTAATATTCATTTTTTTGTGTATTTTGTAATTATGCATTAATTGTAGTGCTTGTAATAATTATTTCTATTTGCAGGAATTTTGATGCAGGGCATCCAGAGAAGACGAAGCAAGTCGTGAAAGTTATTTCACAGACAGTACGTTAGAATTATCCTGGCCCGTACTACAGATACACGGATTTCCCCAAGGATAATAAGGATGTTATCTAGGAAGAGTTTTTAGTAAGTAAATCGTTATGAAACAAAACCTCTAATAATTATTTGTTTTCTTTTTTTTGAAGCTAACAAACTATATTAATTCTTAACTATACATTGTAGAAGCACTACCAGTTTCATCCGGATATACCTTTGACAGATGCATGGAGTGTATTTAGAAAGATAGCTGATGTACGGCTTCAGGATATGCTGAATAAATGTAAGGTGACAGCAAAAAAGTCTTACGGAGAGTCAATGCTCGAGTGGAAGGAGCGTGGGGCTGCTCCTCGCCCCTACAATGCCTGGATCCAGCCAACGTACTAGCCTGGACTCGTCGATCATTGGTGCAGCGAAGCTTTTGCTAGTCAGAGCCAACAAAATGCAAAAAATAGGGCCAATACTGAAGGTGCAGGGGCTTCGATGGGCTCTGTGAACATGCTTGTTCACAAACAGCGCTTTGTAAGTTGTTTTTCATTAAATTAATATATTTCCATTCTTATTGAATATAATCGAACTAACCTTGATAATCTTTTTTTAAATGAAATTGTCTTTCAAATTCTTAACAGGAGCAAATACAAGGGCGCGAACCCAGATGGAGCGATGAGCTGTTTTAGCCTACCCATACAAACAAGAAGACAGGAGAATACGTTAATACTAAGACTAAAAATGCACAGGTAATAATACTTTTGAATCGTTTCATAAAATATCATGGTTCATGTTGTACATAACATTATTGTTATATTTTACAAAATTTGCAGCTAAAATATGAGAAAGCTATGAAGGACAAGTACGGAGAGGATAGAGAGACATGGCCCAGATACGATAGCGATCTCTGGTTTACTATGGGCATTGATGATCAGAATGCCCACAGCTATAACTATAGTCTCGATGCTCTAGGTAAAATAAACATTCTTTGAAATTTTAAATTTATTTTTAGTTTTGTCAGATAATACTAATTGTCTTACTTTTAATGTTTCAGACAAGACAAGAGGCATGTTTCGCTCCAGTGGGTCTAGTAGTGCTCGGTCGCATTCGTCACAGTCATATTCTTCTATGTCACCATCGACGCATCTCATAGAAGAAGATATCGACAGGATATCTTCTCAAGTGCTTGATAGGATGGAGGCTCGGTTCAGAGCTTCTTCGGTACAAAATTTGATATTTCAGTATGTTTTAATTGTGAACTCTAAACCCTAAATCATAATTATCTAAAATACTTTCTTACAACCTCATAGGGAGGTTCGGGCTCGCAGCTGGCCTCGATGCCTGCTCAGGATGACGAGGATGATGACGGCGATGATAATGAGGGGCATTGCTCGGATGTCGCCGACGATGGTACTGCTTAGGTTTTTTTATATATTTATATCTTGTTAGATGATACTGTTTAAATGGTACTGTTCGCGTGAAAGCGCAACACAAGTTTCGGTACGCTTGGGAGCGTACCTTTTAAAACCACGGTTACACCTTCCGATTAGGGTTGCAAGTGCACAACCCTATCGAGGAGTATAATCGGGTATCGATCCACAGGGACGGTTCCTTTATCTAGATATTTACTTATCTCGACTAAAGACTAGAAGTGAGAAAGAGGGAGTTTTGGTACTTAGTTTTCCTAAAGAATCAACTCAAGCAATCAAACAATGTAACAGAATAGTAAATGTGCAAGGAAAGGTATAAACTGTGTTTTGATTTGGGATAAAAGATGTTTCAAGGGTTTCAGACCTCATCTCTGATTTGCCTCTAGTGGTACGGGTCTTACCAAGTTGGTGCGGCTAGGCCGCACCAACCTGGTCCGACCAAGCCGAGTGGGGCTTGGTACGGGTAGGCCGCACCACTCTTGTAAGACCCGTACTGATGTACCAGTACCGAGCTTACAAGTTCGAGTTGATGCATTTCTTGCTGGTACCTCGTATTAAACTCTTCAGAAAGGTTCAATTGACCATACCTAAGGTTCCTAAACCTCAACTCTCGTTTGTTGGTTCAAGATCTAGGTTTTGGAGTCAATTCTTCACCTTCTAGGGTTTCTAAACCTCAACTCTCGTGTTTTGGTCCAGATCCTCTAGTTGATTGATTGGAGATCTAAGGTATCCTCTAATCTGTCAATTAGGGGAGAATTCAACCTTTCGGCTTCAATTCGAACAAGTCTACCTAAAGGGATTGGTTTGGTTGAGAGAAGGCAATGGTCACATGACCTTGTTAGGGTTGATCTACCACTATAGGCACACCATATGCAATCACAGAAAGACAAAACAATCAAGACAAGCAAATACACAATCAATTCAATCAAAAGAGTTCATACAAGATCCAAATCAAGAAAAGCAACACAAATCAAGAAAATCCATCTACAAACCCTAGAAACAATGATCTACTACTCACAAGTCATGGATCTGTCCAGAAATACAAGAAAAGAGATAAAGAGAGGCATGATAGAACTAGATCTAAGATCGGATGTGGAGAAGAGGTTGATCCGTCGATTTTCGCCTCTTCCTCTTCCTTCTTCTTCTCTCCTTGCTCCTTTGCTCTCTTTCTCTCTTTCTCTGAGCTCTCAATCTGGAATGAAATGTGTATCCCCCGAAAATGGAGAGATCCCTCGCTTTAAATAGCCTCTGCCAAGATTTGAATTCTGTCAGGCGGCATCTATGTACGGCCCGTACCAAAGTGGTACAGCTAGGCCGTACAAGATGGAAGGGAGGCTGGATCGGCTAAGCCTGGTAAGGGCCGTACCAAATCTGGTAAGGGTCGTACCAAGTCTGGTAAGGGCCGTACCAAGCCTGGTAAAGGCCATACCAGAGAGTCCAAAAACGCCGTTTCTTCGTGTATTTTGCTCTAATCCTGCAGAAAACAAACAAACTCTCAGCAGTACCAAATTCTAAGGATATATCAATGAAATGCACGTGATTTTGACAATTTAGAACGTGAATTTGGTACGAAATCAAGTCAAATATAGGCTAAATATGTGAGGTATCAGTACTCAACATGTTACTACTGTGTTGCTCAGATATTTATGTTTGATGAGATGATATACAGTTTCTTGATCTTTATGTTTATATTTGTTTGTATGCTTATGTTGTATGCGATCGTTATGTTGTTTGTGTATCGATTTTTACATTTATGTTATGATGTATGTTGTATGTTGTATGTTTGTATTCTTTTGCCAATTTTTTAGCGACCGTGTTTTTGGTCGTAGAAACTTTTTTTAACATCAGCAAGAAAACAGCGACGAAAAATAATTAGTCGCAAAAAGAGTATCAATGACCGACTGACGTCATTCAGCGATCAGTGACGTTAGCAAAAGAGTATCTACGACGAAGCTTATAGCGACTAGGCTTTTAAAAATCAGAATATTATATCAGTGACCATTTTCTATATTTGAGACCGGTGAAACAACTTTCTGTAATCGGATTGCTGGTCGTAGAAAGTGTTTTCTGCTATAGTGATTGAAAATGAAAGAAAATAAAAGGAATTGATTTGTTTTCAAGTTGAGGAGATCTAGGGGCATTCGATCTACAATCTTTGTTTAAGTTCATGTATGATTTGATGAGTTTTCTAACCTAATATGTCACTAAGGATCACTTTCGTGAATTAATAACGTGTCTAAGTAATTCAAACTTCACGGTTAAGTCCTTTACCCTAGCTACCTAGACCATAAGCTTTAGTTAGTCTCTCATTTTCTCAAATATTGGTACTTCACGATTAAGTCCATCATATCAATATTCGATTCGATTTGGGATGTCCTAATTAGGGTTTGACTTCACGGTTATGTTCTTCACCAAGTCTCTAACCTTAATTTCTGTAGTTCCGGCTTAGATATCAAAGTACGGTCACTTCTAATCCAAACCTAAGGTATTTGCATTTATAATTTGGTACTATCCTATTGATCCTAGTCAATTTTGGTTCTTTCGAATCCAAAACGGGATAACTACAACTCAAGCACTGGTTATGTAATTAACACAAATGATAACTCACAGAAATTAACATCAAATCCCAATAAACAATCATAATAAAAATAAATAACCAAATAAGATACAATTAAACAAGTTCATGCATTGACCTAAACCTCTAGAAAGAGATCCATTACAACAATTGGCAAAAATAAGAATAAATGAAATAAAAAAATAATTACACCCTTTCTTGAATCAAAACCCTCAATTTTACCGACTTCTTGCTCGAATCTTCTTCTTCTCCTTTCTCGAAAAGCTTTCCTTGGCTACAGAATTTTATGCTAAGTGTGTGTTGCCTTGAATGAGAATTAACCCCCCCCCCCTTTATAGCCAAAGACTATGCCCAATCAAGAGGCATAGTTGTGGGGTGAGTGGGGTTAGTGGGTGCTATTTTGCGCTATCTTGTCCAAATTCAGTTGTAGAAACACGTTCTTGGTGCGCCAGAAATAGAAAAACTGTAAAAAAATGCATATTTCTGGCTATTTGTGGGTCCAATGTGTCCGTACTGATGGTGAATGTGGATGGTCCATCCACACTGGCTCCAACTTTTCTTTTTTACTCCACTGCAAATCCTGCGAAATTTTTTGAGTGTGTCCGTGCTGGATTAAGGTGAGGATGGATGACCCGCACTGGAGCATGTGATGTGCAATTTCTGAAATCGGCTAAGTTCTCAGTGCTATTGGGCTGATCCTCACTGGCTGTGAGTGCGGACGCATTAGGCTCAGGAAAAAATCATGGTTCTGCTGAGATGCTGGAAATTTTTCTAAGTGCTGAGTGGGTCTGCATTAGATGTGAGTGTGGGTGGATGACCCGTACTGAGGGGTATTTTCTTCAATTTTCATCTTTTCCTGCATTTTAAAGTCAAACAACTACAGTAACTTGATTCTAGGTGTATTCTATTCACTTTATATTAAAAATACATGATAATTGGAGTTATTTTATGATAAAAACTATATCAAAATGTGTATATAATTTATGCTTATCACGGAACGAAAGCATCTCCATATTATCGAACTTAGCCTTGCGATTATGTCTCATGCCTCCATTCCGGCTCACTTTTGGGATCAAAATTTTTAAAGCGTAGTGTTCTTGATAAATCAATTACCTCCTACTACCATCCCTCATACACCTCCATTTACCATTCTCTTCAAGAAGGATCCCGACTACACCTTTCTTCGAGTACTCAGATGCCTTTGCTTTCCTCTCTTGCAACCTTATAATGATCACAAGCTCCAATTTAGATCCTTACATTGCGTGTTTCTAAGCTATTGTCAAAATAAAAAAGGTTACAAGTGCTTTTATATCCCAACCAATAAGATCTATGTGAGCTGCAATGTTTGGTTTGATGAATCTGTTTTTCCTTTTTCTTCTTCTTTCTCTTCTGCACAAATCTCCTCTTCTCTGGAAAAATTTAATGCAGGTTCCGTTCAAATCTTTGTGGAGTCCAATTCAGATTTGTCTACTCAATAGTAGCCTTCTATGCCTCTTTCCTTGACCCAGTCGAAGCCCACTACGATTCGGCCTACTAACTTTTCTTTACATACCGCATTACCTTCCTTCAATTCTCGGCCTGCTACAGTAACCGGCTCAATCACTTCCCAACAGCCTTTCTCTTCTTCCTAGGCTGAATCTCCTCAAATTCCTATTCAGATTGCTATAGTTATGGACCAGCTCACTACTTCTCAGCCTTCCTCCAATGCATTCACTCCTCTACCTATTTCCGAACAACCATCAATAGTAGCCAATTCTTCTAAACATCATATGGTTACTAGAACTCAAGTGTGCACTAGACAACCAAAATTATTTCTCGATCATGTCACGAATCTTACCACTTGCCATCCTCTTCCCATTTCATCCGATGATGAGCCTACATCCTTTACAAGTGCAAATAAATCTCCTCATTGGCGTGAGGCTATGGCCAATGAACTAAATGCACTCGCTCACAAACAACACGTGAATTCTTGTACCACCAAGCCCCTCTCACCATGTTATTGAATGCAAATGGATCTTTAAAATTAAGTGAAAAGCATTTGATTCAATTGAGCGTCATAAAGTGCGCCTTGTAGCAAAGGGTTTTAGTCAAGAGGAAGGTATCGACTCTAATGAAACCTTTAGCTCGGTTGTCAAACCAACAATAATTTGGGTTGTGCTCTCTCTTGCCGTTTCCCACAAATAGCCAATTCGACAATTAGATGTCAATAACGCATTTATACATGGAGATCTCCAAGAACAAGTCTTTATGTCTTAACCTCCCGGGTTCGTTGACCCTCTTCAACCCTTACATGTGTGCCTTTTAAAGAAAGTACTATATGGCCTTAAATAGCTCCACATGCTTAGTTCTACAAACTTGCTTCCACTCTATCTGAACTTGATTTCAAGGCCTCACAATCCGACCCTTGTTCACTCATGCCATATCCAATTCTTTTACCATTCTTCTAGTCTATGTCGATGACATTATTGTTACAGGTTCTCATCCCAAATAAAGTCTTGTCTCTCATCAAAGATCTTGCTTTGCACTTTTCTTTAAAAAATCTTGGTCCTTTACACTATTTTTTAGGGATATCCAAGTTTCTCCAACACCACATGGCATACACCTCTCTCAACCAAAGTACATTCGTGATCTCCTTATTTGATCAAAAATGGATGGCTCTAAGCCTTCCACTACTTCTTGTGTCACCAGCCATGCTTTCTCTAAACTTGATGGTTCACCTATGGCCAAACCACATCAATACTGAAGTATAGTCAGTGGTCTTCAATATGTTACCATTACATGACTGGATATTTCTTTTGAGATTAACAAGGCATCACAGTTCATGCATGCCCCAACCGATGCACATTGGGGTGCCGTCAAGCGGATTCTTCATTATCTAAAGGGCACTCCTCATCATGGACTTAATATTCATGCTTCTCCTTCCTTTTATCTTCATGCCTATTTGAATGCCAATTGGGTGGGTTACCCGGACCATAGGTGCTCCACTACGGGTTTTGTGTCTTTCTCGGGTCAAACCTCCTCTAATGGGGTTCCAAGAAACAAAACACGGTCTTCTGTTCTAGCACCAAGGCCGAATATAGAAGCATGATGATTGCATGTGCTGAGCTTATTTGGATTCAACAACTCTTGTGTGAACTTCATGTACCTCTTCTTATCAAACCGACTCTTTGGTGCGATAATTTGAGAGCTACTTTTTTTGCCTCGAATCTCGTGTTTCATGAATTGATTTTCACTTTGTGGGAGAACGGATTACGTCAAAAGAACTCATGGTGCGTTTCATTTGCTCGAAGGATCAACTTGCCGACCTATTCACTAAAGGATTGGCATTTCCTCGTCTACAGCTACTGTGCTCCAAGCTTGGTTTAGCTTCAATAAAGACTGACACTGTAACATTTTGAGACTAATGAAACAAAGTTATTTCATTCAAACTCTGTCTTAATTCTACTTCTTATACCATTTCCACCAAATTTTTATGTTATCAAGTACATAATTTAACAACAAACGTTCAAAAAGTAGAATCAGTCATAATTAACAGTATATATTTTGCTACGAACTAATTAATCGGTGCACTTGAACACTTTCTTATCAATTGCCCTGATACATTCAAATAACTAGCCCAAATAGAATCAATAATTGATAAATGAGATGTATATTTTTTGCTTTGCATTTTCCCTTTTACCAAAGTTGATAATTTCGCCCCTTGTGTATAATCTACTAAGACATGGATATATCTGGTACAACTGGTTTCTAATATTAGTTTTTACTGGTACACACCTCATCTCCTCTAGCCAATATTATGAATCCCGTACAGTTTCATTACTACATCAATCCAAAACTTGAAGAAACCAATTTCTTTCTTCAAAAATATCAAGTGTTACATGTAAGTCATGGGCTTGTTGGGGAATCATAAAGGCCAAACAATTATGCCTTATCTAGAGATCAAACAATTACATCTCATCTAGGGGTCAAACACTTACACCCCAAAGAAGGAGAAACAGTTTCCCACCTTAACTTAAGGACCATCATATGCCAAAAAGACCCAAAAATAAATCATAAGTGCGGAACATAATATCTGATTCCATGTCGTTTGTCATAGAATAACCAAAGCATAGCATAGCAAGCCGTCTCCGTGAACACGAGACAAGTCTTCAATGGCATTAAATCCAACGAGGTTGACAATAAATTAATTGTCTATTACCTTATTTAATCACTTTAATTGACAATCATATATGATAACAAACAATCCATAATTAGATTACATATATGCTCAATATTAGCATTAAATCCAACGAGGTTGGCAATAAATCTAATAATCTCCCACTTGAGCAATATGTCGTGACCTTTTAATTATGCATTGTGGTTCTTATGTGCGCACATTTCTTTACTGTCTTCCTTATATATTCCCAAACCAATTCGGTCCATCAACTATACTAGTAAATGACTAGAGTGGCATTCGTCGCATTTATTCGCAACTAAACCCTCAATAATCACATCACTAATACAGCTGAATGACATGAATCATGATGTGGATGTGTAGCATAAAAATTACTTGCAATGATCTTCACATGCCTATTTCTAACTTGGTCTCCCACTTAAATCTTGAAACTGAATTTCATAAATTAACTGAATATTCAAATATAAACGAGAAACAAAATGTCAAAACTTCATAATATATATAACACTTGTTACATGTCACAAGTTACACATCCAAAATTACAATGAAAAATAGAACATTAAAGTTCAAATAACAAACTCCTACTAAAACTAAATATTCTCAATAGAGATTACACCCATATGAGCAACATGCTCTTCAAACTTAGCAGGTGTCAATATCTTAGTAAGAGGATATTCTAACATAAAGTTTGTTCCTACATGTTCTATTTTTAATTTACCATTTTATATTCTTTCCTTTATTTTACTTTATTTTAGCATTGTTCCATTAACTGAATAATACTTGGGGCACTTGTTGAGACTATATTTGTCTCCTTTCCCTATTGAGATATATTTTCTGGTTACTGTTTTGCTTGTCATATTTAAGGAGAACCTTATCGATATAATTCCTTTGAGATAAACTTAAAATACTTTTGGATCTCATCCTTAGTATTTTCATCCCTAGGCTCAATGATGCATCACTAAAATCTTTCATATTTGAATTCTTTATCATAAAGTTCTTAGTTACTTGTAACATATTTATATCAATATTGGCAAGCAATATAATATCCACATATAAAATCAGAAATACAAACTCATTCTAACAGAACTTAAGGTATACAAAATCATTCAATAAATTTATCTCAAAACTAAATGAGATAATCTCACTATGATTTTACAATACTATTGTTGAGACACTTTCTTTAGTTCATAGATGGATTTCTTAAGTTTGCACACTACAGACTTTGCGTCTCTTGATACATAGGTTTCTAGTTGCACCATATATATTGTTTCATTAATGTCACCATTTAGAAATGTTGTCTTAATATTCATCTACTAAACCTTCAAATTAAAATGCGTAACCAATGCCAATATGATCTTTAAAGATACTTTCAAAAATAAAGTATTGATGATTCAAATAACATATCAATTAATATGCCTTCCTTTGGGCTGACAATATTAATTATATGTAAACATAATAATCATCACTATACTCTATATACACATAATTTTAACAATCATCAGCCTTTGTTTGGGTCGGTTAATTGTTGCATTCATTAAATGAAATCAAAAATAAAATCTCTTAAATCTTTGACGATAAAACGAGCTTTATATTACTCCTCATTACTAATAAGCTTCGCATCTTTAGATAATGTATATAATTTTCTAATGTCATTGTCAGTGAATGATTATATTTCTTTATTGGCACTACTTCTGAATTTTCTTAAAGATTTTCAGCGTTGTCTAAAACAATTTGGCCTACAGCAACATTTTCTAAAACTTCATGCAGCCTTGAGTGGCCTGCACCCGTCTCTGGATTTTTATTTTATATTGTTTCATCTTGTTGAGTTTGAGATTTAAATAATGATTTCGTCTGTACAGGTGTTTTGAGTAAAACTTGGATCTATATCTACAAAACTCGCAACATCTAATGAAATATTTGCATATTCCTGTTGAAATCAATTATTTTCTCACCTCCACAATCTCCACATCCTTCAAAAATTTTGCATTTCCTGTCTCAAATATATTATATTTTGTAGGATTATAAAATTTGTAACCCCCTTGAGCGCTCATTAATGCCTCTTCATGAACCTCTTCATTATCATAAAACATATGCGATTAGACCTATTCCACTTTTCTTTTCCTTTTTTTGATCAAAAGTATTTGTATTCATAATAATGAGACAATTTTCTCTAGATGCAAGGTCCAAATTCATGACACTAAGAACATTAAAAGTTTTTTGTAAACGCAAGGTTCAGATCCATGACAATGATAACATTAAAAGTTTTTTCTGTTAAACTACTTGAGGGATACATTCGGATATGATGACTCAAGATATCAGAACATTTCTCTAAAATAAATTGATGAATAACAAACAAGGAGATGAAAAGGCAAATTCAATTAATTTGCAGTTAGCTCAATTGAAGTTTCCAGTTAAGCATTTTAGTTTCAATCAAATTAATAGCCTAAAGTTTAAAAAAATATTATATAGATGCAATTAATAATAAATAATAATATATGAATGGCTATATATTGTAATACGTGTTGTGAGAAGCAAATTCTCGCCAAATACGTACGCTTTCGCTAGCAATTTTAAACGGTAGTTCGAGGGCTTCAAATCGCGTTGATTATAAATTACATTGAATCCTTCCTCTCTTTCGATCAGGGCCGGTTTCCAATAAATTTCTGACTTCATTTCTCAAGTCCCTTCGGATCATAGAGTGATCTTCGTATCAATACTTTAAATTGGCTTTTGGTTCACGCTATAAATCATTCTAGAAAATAAAATGATTCCAGGAAATATAATCGGTATCTGGGATTTTCTGTAACCGGTTTAAGGGTCAATAGGCAGCGTGGTGCGGCAAGAGTGACGGGGATGGGGGCTGAAGTTGAATGCAACTATTAAATCAGCGACTTTCAGACATCCCTTTTATTTATAAATTGTTTAATTTAATAAAGAGACTGTTTTGAATCTGTCAAGTTAATTAGGAAAATTATGCACAATGATAGCATTGAACATTAATTACTTGAAAGTTCCATTAATGATTTGACCCATATATATAAGGTAATTATGCATTTGTTTTGACTTTTGAGCCATACCGTGTTAAAATCATGGTTTGTACGTTGATATTTATGAAATTATACATTGATTTTTCTACTTTGTCATGGAAAGGTAAATTTGTTCAGAATTTTCTTGTTGTGTTCCTCATCTAGTGTTTGAAATTTCAATGTTCTTTTAGTCCCTAATCACTATTTGTAAGATTTGTTACCAAACAAATATAATATATACGATTTTCTTCTCTTATTCTATTTGTAAGATTTGTTACCAAAAAAAATTATTAAATATTGTCAAAATCATTTTTAAAATTATATTCACTATTGAAGCATACAATTGTAGGCACTCGATAAAAATACCGAAAAAAAATACGTTGTTCTTAGAAGTAATATCCTAGGACGAATCTATGTCACTCCAAATAAGAAGGGGAGTGGAATAAATTTTTGGATGTCTGACCCAAAATATTAAAATGGGCTTGGCCCGCCTACCTAACCCATTAATGAACCTACAATGTGGGCTTCCGGCTACATTAGGCGTTTTGGAAATATAAAGGAGTTGCTAATTTCACTTAACTGCCTTTATAGGAGCTTAATTTGTTACGCAACAATATTTGAAATTTGAAGTGAAAATGGTGAGTCATATTTGATGGCTTGTTTTGCTTCCCAATTTGTCTATACAATTTTTATTTTTATTCGCTTTTTGTAAGATCAAGACATCAAAATAGTTTTACAAAATGACATTTGAATTAACAAAAATAGCATAAATCATTCATTTTTTTAAGTCACTAGAATTCATTAACTTTTAAATCTGCCCATCACATTACATTACAAGAGATAATATCTTGAATCAGGGGCGGATGTAAATTGAGAGAATGGGTCAATTGATCTTTATAAAAACATTTGCGCCATGTGACACGCTTCACCTTTATAATTTTTTTGAGGAAAAACTCGTAGATATATTTGATTGAAATAGTAGAGGTTACATTAGGCCTGCTACTTGAACAGATTTGTCCATGGACAAACAAACCGAACAAATGCTGGATAAACTTTGGATAGGCTGTAATACAAATAATTTCAAATATCAGTTTCGAGTCAATTGAAATTGAGAAATATGGACTAGTCACGGACCGACGAAGACAATTACCGAATTTTGTTCGGTTCATGAAATTATGAGCAGCCTGTAAATGAACCTATATGAAGAATGTAAATAGCTAGCTACCATGTCGTATCATGATTAGATTTTTCACGTGACGTGTCATACTAAAGTTTCAAAAGATAATCACGGCACGCGAATAATCATGATAAAAATTAACATGCGAGTCACAACACATAACTGATACACGTACCATGTCATTCTATATTATAACTGTGCTTTTCCGTAACGAAACCGACCCTATTGCACCATTTTTCTCACTCTAGATAGACCCCAACAACTGGACAAACACCTTTCATAATTAATTTATCTATTAATAAATCAACTATCGGAGCAAAAACAGTGGAAGCGGAACTATCTTCTTTTGTAAGTTAACGTCACAACCGTGTTTCGAATAATTAACGGATATAATTGCAGTACACGACAAAAGAATGGACCCACGTAAATAATGGATTTCCTGCATCGCTAATCCGAATCGCGATTTATATATCTTGAAACGCTCCATCAATCCATCTTGTTGCTAAAAAAGAAGGATAAAGAAAAGGAAAATATACTCTTCATTTGAAAGAAGTATAATAAATTCTTTTTTATATTGTAATTTGTATTTTTTATATGCATAAATTCAATCTTTCTTATATAATAAAATAATATTGCACTAAATTATTCAGACTTTTTAATTTTTATGGGCCGAACTAATGTAAAAATAAAATGACATGATATAATTTTTTATGTCTTGTATAACACATGCACTGTTTAGTTATTCATTAATACATATATAGTCTCGTTGTCTTCATCTGATGGCGTGTCTTCGGATTTTAAATGGATTGGTGAAATTTATTAAAAAAAAATTTCTATAATTGTAACAAACTTTTGTATTAAAATGGCCACAAATGATCAATTCCATATCATTAAGTTATGACTGACTTTCGTTTTGTTATCCTTCTATTTCAGCCGCAATCCATTTATTCTAGACGGTGTATGCCTATTTTTAAGGATGTTTGGTACGTAAAAGCAACAACGGCATCTTTTCGCATAGAGATCCACCATGTTTGTCAGTTTGTGACTCTTTTCTCAAACATTGATATTAACCTGACCCCACCCTTGCTAACTGTGTTATGTGGGCCCGTCCTGCTATTATTTAGTCAAAAATTTTAATTTGAGTGAGTTAAAATGTATTATTACTCTTATACTCTCCTTCATGTCTTTTTATCTGCTTTTAAAGTTTGAATAATTGATTCGAATAGATTAATATAATTTTTATATTAAAATATATTTGGAAAGCAAATTCTATATTTTTTTTTTAAAAAAAAAATTGGCTACTTTTTTTGATATGTACACAATTATTGTTTCGGATGGTTCTCAATCTTCTAAAATTAGTGATTTTGTATATATCTTAAAGAAAAAAACCAAAATAAAATAAAATTTGGTCTCCACTGTCCAAACACATTTTGATTCGAAAATCATAATAAGTGGTTCAGATCAACTGTTAGAATCTTAAAAATAAAGATAAGAATGTAAAATATGATTGGAGCATAGTATCAATAGTGCATTTTAACCCTACTCTTTTAATTTATGACACTTAATGAAAGTTCCTAAGTTTTGAATTGGTATTTTTTGTATTTAATTAACTTCAATATAAAATTTAACATCGGAAGATTTCGTTGTTTTAGAAGATTTTCCATTAATCTTGATTTTCACAGGCCGTAACAACAATCACGCATTCAAGTGGAAAATTTTTTGGCAGTCAAGATGCGAACTAAAAATATACGGCTTGAATGCGTGATGAATGGTCCGCTTATCTGGTTTCATTAATATTAAACGAGCAATTAGCTAGATTAATGGTCAGCTGTTGACTTTGACAGGCCGCAGGCCCAGGGTATATCTAGAGTATTAACAATACCCCTTAACGGCTATACCCGTCCGTACCCGCCGCCTAGGGTACCTGTACTCGAGCTCGGGTATGGGTACTCGGGTACTTGGGTACGCGGGTACGGGCAAAAATGGGGCCGGACCCAATTTTTTGGACCAATACCCGACCATACCCTATCCGAATTTACCCGTACCCGACTATATCCGTACCCTAGTACCCAAGTACCCGTACCCGATACCCGAGTACTGTTCATCCGAATTCAAAATTCAAAATTCAGTTTTCCCCCCACCCAATGCCATAATTTCTGTTTTTTTATTTTTGTTTTTTTTTTCTGTTTTTTAGATTTATTTTTGTAAATGTTAGATTTATTTTGAATAGGTTAGATTTATTTTTGAAAATGTTAGATTTATTTTGAATAAGTTAGATTTAATTTCTGTTTTTTAGATTTATTTTTGTAAATGTTAGATTTATTTTGAATAGGTTAGATTTATTTTTGAAAATGTTAGATTTATTTTGAATAGGTTAGATTTAATTTCAGTTTTTTAGATTTATTTTTGTAAATGTTAGATTTATTTTGAATAGGTTAGATTTATTTTTAAAAATGTTAGAATTATTTTGAATAGGTTAGATTTATTTTTAAAAATGTTAGAATTATTTTGAATAGGTTAGATTTATTTTTGAAAATGTTAGATTTATTTTGAATAGGTTAGATTTAATTTCGGTTTTTTAAATAAATCTAACATTTTCAAAAATAAATCTAACCTATTCAAAATAAATCTAACATTTACAAAAATAAATCTAAAAAACAGAAATTAAAAAACAGAAATAAAAAAAAACAGAAATTAAAAAACAGAAATTAAAAAACAGAAATAAAAAAACAGAAAAAAAAAAAAGCAAAAAAAAACAAAAAAAAAAAAAAAACCAGTAAAAAAAAACCAACAAAAAAACCAGAAAAAAAACAGCAAAAAAAAAAACAAAAAAAAAACAGAAACAGAAAAAAACAGCAAAAAAAAAAAATACCCGTACCCACCCTACCCGTACCCGTACCCGTCCTACCCATCAAGGGTACACGGGTACGGGTATAGGACGGGTAGGGTATGGATTTTGAAAAATATACCCGAGATACCCTTACCCGTATACCTTGTACCCGAGTATACCCGTACCCTACTCTGATATACCCGGGATACCCGTACCCGCCCGAGTATAAATACACTAGGTATATCTGCTTTTATTATTAAAAAATGTCTGTTAAGTTAAAGCGGAGAGGTGGGGCCTACAACAATATATAATTAACATAGAACAATCTCTTGCATTGGTACGAACTGTAGACGTACTGTTAGGGGTGTTCAAACGGTTGGTTCAGTTTAAACCGAACTAAAATAATTAAACTGAACTTAAAACCGAAGTTTGAAAATTCAACCGAACCGACTGAACTAAAATAGCAAACCGAACCATTTAAACCAATTTAAACTTCGGTTTGTTCGGTTGAACCGAACTTTCTCAAAAATCAAAACTCAATACATCTATAATACTCAATTTAAACTTTGGTTTTGATTAATGAACCAATCTAAACTTCGGTTTTGATTAATGAACCAAAATAATACTAGAAGTCTTGACCCTATCAATAAAATCAGTCGGTTCGATTTAATCGGTTTTGAGAAATCAAAACCGAACCGAACCATTTAAACCGAACTAAGTCACAAAATCAACCGAACCGAACCAATTCAACCGAACAACCGAACCATTTAAACCGAATCTTACCGGTTCGGTTCAAAACCAAATAAATCGAACCATTTGAACACCCCTACGTACTGTGCGGGAAAATCTTTTATAATAGATGTCACTAGGGTAGGCAAAAAAATTCGTAGTTCGTGAGTCGGTTCGGGTTTGATTCAAGTTTGATTTGAGTTTAATTTGATTCAAAATTAGTTTGAATTGAAACAAATCAAATCAGGTTCGGTTTGAAATTAATTCAAATCAAATTCAAACTTAATCTAGTTCGATCGAAATGAATTCGTGAACTTTTATAGTTCTAATCTTATAAATTCATCGGTCATTCATATGAAAACATATAACTTAGAAAATAAAAATAAAAAATAATTGTCTCCAATCATATGAAAATTGAGTTTCATATTTGGTTATAGGCCCAAAACTTCAGCCCATTTCAATGAAAGTGCTGAATGTTGATCAAGTGTTGGCTGCACGCAGCGCAGTGCATAATAGCACATGCGGTCCGATATGTAGTTGAGTTATTTAGTTCCACATCTTGAAGTCAACAAAAACAAACTGCTTGGGAGCCTATAAAAGAAGGGGGAGACCGGTTAAACAGTTTACTTGACTATATTCACTCCCGATGTGTAATTGGAATGGATTTCGTATTGTAACCGATATCCGATCTATACTGCAAAATTATTTGAATCCAAATTTAAATATTTTACTATAATTTGAATAATTTTTTAATCAAACCGAACCAGTTCGAATTTGTATCGAACCAATTAAACTCGAACTGAAATCTAGTTTCAATTTCATTATTTGGAACCTGAGGTAGGTTTGGTTTAGTTTGAAATCTAGTTTCAATTTCATTATTTGGAACCTGGCGTAGGTTTGATTTGGTTTAGTTTGTTGCCAGCCCTAGACGTCACACATGTATAGGAGAGATTTTCATTGGAGAAATAATAATAAAAGAGCTAGCCAGCTAGGTTGGTTGGCCCACATAACAAGAAAATATTGATACAATATTTGTGATGATATTTTGTTAGTTGTTACTCATTTTTAAATCTTTTATTAATATAGCGGCTTAGAATAACCGTTTTTTTTTATACCACTCTTAAAAAATCGGAATAAATTAAACAGCACTCGGAAAAACGGATTTGAGATTCCACCACGTTCGCGTAGTGGATCTGCGAACGAATCGTCAATTCGTTCGCGTAACGGATCCGCGGACTCACCCGCTAGCACCATGACCCATTAGACTGACCCGTCCGCGTGGTGGATCCGCGAACCGACCTGTTCGCATGGTGGATATGCGCACTCATTAGGTTTAGAATAAATATAGATCAGATCGATTCTGTTTCAATTCTTCACCGAAGACAGCCGCCAAGGTACTTTTTTTTTCATTATTTTTTTCAAAAAAAATATTTTCGGTAGTATTATTTAATTTAGTGCATTATTTTATAATATTTTTTTATAATATTAGGTTTATTCAACCAATTATGATTGGAATTGCTTGTTATTTTGGTGGTGAAGTATTACAAGGACCAAATGGCACTTATTATAGCCACCAAATGCCGAAAATGTTCAATATCGGCTTAGGTTTGGATTTTAGAAGTATAAATAGGGAAGTGTACCAACAACTCGGTATTGACCACCGTAATTATGAACTGGTAATTAACGCAAGGATCAATATTGGCCAAGGCAACCAAACCTGGTTCCAACAGTTTCCAGTACAAGACGACAGCAATTGGGAGTTATATCTCCAAATGACAATGAATATGGCCACTCCTTTCAAGTTTCTAGAGTTATATGTAGTAGCCAACCCCAGACAAAACTCTAGACAGAACTCTAGACAGAATACCAGACAATTGTTACACTTGACTCAGGGTTTGGGGCTCGAGCAATCTGTAACAGGTCCTAGCCAGACCCCATCTGTAGCGGGTTCTAGTCGGGCCCCATGTGTAGCAGGTCCTAGTAGAGTTCAATCTGACAGGGATCGACCTCAGATTCCATCTTCATCCTCTAGCCGAGTCCAATATGAAAGAGACCGATCTAAAACCCCTGAACAGCTTTATTATGCTGACAATACGAACGAGGATCCTGAAGAAAGGGAGGCAGAGGCTAATTGGGATGATAATGGGGACGGTGGGGTATCAGATCACAGTGATGAGGATACTGGTATTCCTATGCTTGGTAGACGGAAGTGGCCTATAGTGGGTCGTGGGGAAAGGCATCCGTTTGAGCAATTTCATGACACATCAGGGTTTGAAGAGGCCGATAGCTCTTTTTTTACGACTTCTGAGGTATGTTTGTTAATTTTTATTTAATTTTAATATAATTATTAAATTGTTGTTATTAAATTGATGTTGTTTAAATTTTGGTGTTTCTTTTGTAAATCAAAAGGGAGAAATACATGAATTGTCTAAGGAGATGACATATGACAGCAAGGATAAGATGAAAGATACAATTAACCACTGGCACATCAAACATAATAGGGAGATTAAAAATACACACAGTGATACCACTAGGCTGAGGTACAAGTGTGTTAACGCTCGATGCAGGTGGGCGTTGGTTGCGAGTGCTACAGGCTTTGGTAATACTTGGGCCATCACGAAGAATGTGGCTGCTAAGCACACATGTCACGCATCAGCATCCAGGTTAGATCATGCACAGTTGACTTCCGCTATGGTCGCCAACTATATAAAATTATCATTGAAAAAAAATGCTGATATTTCTATCCGGGCAGTCGTTGACTTATGCGCTGAAAGGTACGAGGGTATCGTTCCAAAGTACAATAAATTATGGCGTGGTAGAGAATTAGCAATTGCACGGGCCTTTGGTAGTTGGGAGGGGTCTTATGGGCTGATTATCTCTTTGTTAGAGGCAATAAAAAGAGCAAATCCGGGAACCCAATATAAAATTATTTCAAAGGCAACCACTAAGCTAGGGTATCATTTTTTCATGAGAGCAGCATGGGCATGGGGACCATGTATTGCCGCAGTCGGTCACCTCAGACTCGTCATCAGTATCGATGCTTGTTTCTTGTCTGGCAGATACAATGGTAAGCTGTTAATTGTAACCGGATATGATGCAGAGAATCAGTTGATCCCGTTAGTATTTGGACTGGTAGAGAACGAGGATTTTGAGAATTGGGGATGGTTCATGAAGTGGGTGCGGAAGTTTGTAATTGGGCGAAATAGATACATGTGTGTGGTATCTGACCGACACAAGGGCATTAAAAAGGTGTTTATTCAAGATGATTTGGGTTGGTGTGAGGAGAAAGGGGAGTGTGCTCATCGCTACTGCTCTCAACATGTGTTTGAGAATTTTGGAAAGCACACTAAAGATAAGGTAGCTTCCACCTTTTTCAAAGTCATGGTTAAAAAGAAAAAGAGATGAAGATTGTAAGAAAAAGAGACGAATTTTGGAAAGCACACTAAGGATAAGGTAGCTTCCACCTTTTTGTAATCCTCCCATTTTTTATTTTCATTTTCTTCATTTAATTGTAATTTTTAATTATCATAGGTTATCAGTTGCCGCAATCATTGAGGAGACGTTCTACAAGTGTGTCAGTTGGTTCGAGCAAAAAAGAGAGACGGCTGTGAAATTGCAGGCAGAAGGTTAGCTTTTTTCCACTCGTGTACAAAAGAAGTTGGATAAGCACATTGAGAAGATTAAGGAAATGTCAACGCTTGCATTCGGCCATAATGAGTTCATGGTGACCTCACATGGCGAAAAAGTTCATTTTGACATGGAGAATGGCAGATGGGTGTACACGTCAAGCGACTGCAGGTACAAGGTAATTCTGAATAATGACCATGAGGTGGAATGTACGTGCCAGAAGCCTCAGATGGGTGGAATACCATGCGTTCATGTGATGGTGGTGTGTCGTTTAAGGTAAAATTATATTTTATTTAATTTGAAATTTAATATTAGGGACGGTATTACTTACTAATGTATTGACATTATAGGAACTTGAATCCAAATGACTTCGTCAATTATTATTACAACATTCAAACACTCATCGATACATGGAGTGGTTAATTTCATGTGTATGACAATCAATATGATTGGCCAGTGCACGAAGGAGATCTCTTAGTTCCAGAACATCGGTTAGTGAAATTGGGTAGGAGACGGCACAATCGGATCCAAATGTGGATGGATGTATTGGAAGGACGGCGAAGGGGTCACCGAACCAGTAGAGAAACTCTCGAGAGGAATGCGAGAAGAAGAAGGGATGCGAGAGGAAATACGCAATAGGGCCGGATGGCTATGGTGGGGTTAACCAGAAATTTGTATCTTGTGTTTTTTTTTTTATCAGAACTCATGTAATAGCAGGCGTGATAAGGTCATAAAAAACAAGCATAAACCAAATAAAAGTCAAAATAACAGTCCGAATGCATAAAAGTCTAAACAGTACGAATACATAAGATTCTGAGTAAAACAATCAACTACTTGGTTGGTGGTGTGTATGGCTCCTTCCTGGTCCTCTTCCTCTTGCCACGCCCCAACTCCTCTTCTTCCGAGCCATCTTCCTCTTCCTCTTCTTCCTCAATCTCTGAACCTAGAAAACTGAAAGGCGACGTATACTACCACGATGGCTGTGGTGGGGTCTCCTCTGGTATATGTCCAAACAAAGGCTCCTCAGATGAGCTAGGTGGAATGGCAGGACCGAAAATAGAAGCTACAACAGACTCTGCATAGGATAGAACTGTCTCTGTCTGGTACACTGCTGCACTGTCTTGTAGTGGTGGCTCATCCTGTGTGAAAAACTGAGGAAACGGGTAATCCTGAGTGTATACGGTACCAAAATTGAAATCCTGCGATGTCTGAGTCTACTCAAAATCCTGCAATGTCTGAGTCTGCTCAAACCAAGGCTCAAAACCCTGAAAAATAGATGATTAATAAAATTCGGGGCTCATTTCTCAATATGTAAGTTATTAGAAGAACACGTACCACTCGATCTCCAAATTGCTCAAATGCTGCCTCAGGCGTCGGTGCGGACAAGATCTCTGAAAAATCCGGCTCTGGTGTGCTCATCTGCTCTGCAGAATCTCTGTCATCCATTTCGTTCAAATCCTCGTATTTTGGAAGATCCGCTAGCCTCAAGATCTTGTCTAGTTGGTCCTTGTACCCGACGACGACTATTGGAGGTGCAGAGGTGCACAACAAAATCTTACCTATCTTTTTTTAGCCTTTTGTGATCCCATATTTTGCAGCTCTCAAAACTTGCTTGATATTCATAAGTACCTGCGAATAAACCATTTGATCAATATTTCAAAAGATGATTACCGTACATGTATTGAAATAAATATAAAATAATATAAAAAACTTACAATCTGTGCAGCCGGACCACTGCTAGGGATGAAACCTAAGTGAGGAGATGTCGAGTCGCGTGGTACATGAAGCGGCTTCTTGTTGATCTCTGACATCTAACCGAACATGTACACTGTGAATGCACAATTTTCTTAATACCACTGTCGATACTGCTGGTCCCACTTCTCAAAAGCATATACCTGATACATATAAGGAACCATGTCATCCTGACTCATATCCTCCAGTCGTTGTACATGCAAGGCGTGCTCCGTCCGCCAATTCTTCCCCACCGCAATGCATAACGGTTGGTGAAGCTCATACCAGCTGTCCTTTGTGATAGGATCTGGGATTGGAAGATACTGGGCCATACCATCTCATTACCCGTCTAGGGTAATAATGCTCAACAACCTGGTAGTAGATAAGTGGTACCTGCAAATATTTTCATAGTCTAAGTTTCAACTTTAAACTACAGTACGATTATGAAATTGTAAATTATAAAATCGAAAAATAACTCGCACCTGAGCAAACCAGTATTCTCGCTCGCAACTGCAGATCGAAGGAAGTTTTGTGAGGAAAGAGTAAGGTTCCTCATCTTCTTTGAAAACCTCAACGCGAAAATCATACGGCCTCCACTCAACATGTACATCTGAAGTCATCTGCTCGAACTGAGTCCTGAAAAACCAAACTCCAGAAGGCTTGCCGTGAGGGGTGGCAACAAAGGTCTTTTTAGCGCAGAATCTCTGAGCATACGTAGGATAGGTCTCCCTGTCTGGATGACCCCAGTCTGGAGCCTAACCATCCTCTTGTAGTTGCGGACGACCAAATGGAAATCTCATCCACGACCAATGCTGAAGTAGACCAATCGGTCCATACAGACCAGCTTTTTCGACCTATTTTCATACAAGTTGCGATTATTTGCAATGCAATAAGAGAAAATAATTTATTTACAAAAAGAAGATAGAGTAATTTATACCCGGCAGGCAATGCATAAAACTCGGTATAGACATGCCAAAACTGCCGCACCCCAATTCATCTGTGGAGGGTCTACCAAGTCCCTCAGCCACTGCAGCATACAAGCTGGGACAGTGTTTCCAGAGGAATCTGGGAACAACCAGCAAGAGAACAGCTCCATTATGTAAGCTCGTGTCCACCGATCTACCACCTCCTCAGACGCCTCTTCTGCCAATTTTCCACTACAAGTACGAACTAATTTTACAGTGTGTGAAACATTACAATCAAATACTTACTATTAAAAAAATGCAACTTACTTGAATGCCGCTCACAAACGCAGGATACTGATGTCATTTTTTTATGCAACCTTTGATCTCTTAAGGGACCTTTCCTTCATCAGGTTGGGTCACAACAGTTCTTCAACATCATTTGTGAAGTCCCTGTACTCCACACCCATCACAGCCTGTCCAGTAATAGGCAGTCCCCAGAAACAACTAACATCCTGAAGAGACACCGTAATCTCTCCAACGGGCAGGTGGAATGTGTGTATCTCCGGCCGCCACCTCTCGACCAACGCAGATAGAAGAACGACATCTGCAACAATGGGGGTCAGTTGTGAAACATGCCACAGACCCAAACTCTTCAATGCTGGAGCGTATCGCTCGTCATAAAGGATACTCATCTGATTGTTCCACATCCCCGTCAAGGTATGAGTCTGCATTTAATTTCAAAACAAACAAATATATAACTTACCTATTTTTATCTAAATAAAAATAAAAATTATTTGCATTTGTCAAAACGTAAACTTACATATGCGTTCCTCATCTTGTGCTCCTTGAATTTATACCAGCAAAGAGGACTGATACTCTCTTTCGTCATATTTGGAAATATGGTACGGGCCAGTGATAAATCCAGCTGTAAATTATCTTGCGTACAGTTTTCATTATTACCTCTGGTTGATGCCATACTAACATTAAATTTATCAATTTTGTCAGTTTTGACCTCTATCAATCATTTCAAGAACAGTACAATGAACATATTT
Organism: Carex pumila; assembly: GCA_033356055.1. NCBI lineage: Eukaryota > Viridiplantae > Streptophyta > Magnoliopsida > Poales > Cyperaceae > Carex > Carex pumila. The sequence goes on along the minus strand of JARJHM010000388.1, from coordinate 256,710 downwards.
GTAAAATGAACATATTTTTATTTTCAAAGTTCAAATAGTCGATCCGAACCGTTCATCTTGTTCTCCATAATAATATGTGCTTTGAGACCAAATTTTACATTTTTCTGAATTTGATATTTTTTTGTACCCATTTTAATAAATAGTAAAAAATTCAGAAAAATAAAAAATTTGGTCTCCAAAAGCACATATTAATATGGAGAACAAGATAAACGGTTCAGATCGACTGTTTGAACTTTGAAAAAAAAATACGTTCATTTTACAAATAGGTCTTTATGTCCATAGAAACATCACTCATAATAATATATTACAATTTTTGGACATTCCTAAATTGATCAATTTCTAAATTGGTACACAACTAAATTAAACTAAATAAAAAATGTCCCAACTAAACCAAACTACTATTTTTGTCTACTAAAAAATATACTACTTAAGTAAAACAACTATACAAATATTACACAAAAATATACCAACTAAAAACTACACAGATGTTTGGTGTTCTAACTAAAACAAAAACTACACAAATATTTGGTATTCTAAACTAAAACTACACTACACAAATATTTAATATTCTAAACTAAAACTACACAAATATTTGGTATTCTAAACTAAAACTGCACTACACAAATATTTAATATTCTAAACTAAAACTAAAACTACACAAATATTTATATATAATTTACAATACTACTACTAAATAGAAAATTAAATAATAAATTTTAATTAAAAAAAAACCTGGATTTTGCGGAGACAGGGACGGACAGCGACGGAGTGAGGGAAAATGGCCTCCGAAGTGGGATATATCCATTTATGTCACGTTCGCATATCCACCGTGCGAACGGGTCGGTGCGCGGATCCACCACGCGGACGGGTCAATCTGGCGGGTCATGGCGCTAGCGGGTCAATCCGCAGATCCGTTACGCGAACGGATTGGCAAACCTTTCGCAGATCCACTACGCGAACGTGGTGGAATCTCAATTCCTATTTTTCGGGTGCTGTTTAATTTATTATGATTTTTTAGAGTGGTAAAAAAAAAAAAAAACGGTTAGAATAAATGATGTACACATGGCGCTATGAAACTTCAGTCCAAATTTCTAACAACTTTGCAGTAGGCCTTTCTTGAATCCAAATTTCCGACGTAGAAATTAATTAATTATATTGTTTCCTTCGACAAGAATTCGGCGCCAAGCGTGAGATAATGCTACCGTTTTAATAATTGTTCCTTCAATTAATAAGACTTACAGATGTTTCCTGATGCATTACGTAAACACATCAGATAACACATTTTTTACAGGCATCATATATAATATATTGGCTATATCATGTGGAGTAATTAACTAATTATATAATTACAATAATATTCATTTCATAAAGCTTTTTCACGAAATAATAACAAAACAAAAATTATAATATAATAACGACTTTTTATATCCGTTAGTGTATTAAAGACTCACTGGAGTTTAAATTATCAATTAATGCAATAAATTGTATTATGTACGTAATTACATAATGTAACGTCACAGAAATTAACTACAATTTACAAGATCCCTCGTTTACATTTCGACCTTCGACGTTTGACATTCTAATTACAATTAATAATGGTACAATTAATTTTTTTTACATTTCGACATTGTATTTTATATAATGATATTGATTAATTGTCCTTAATTTTAGCTCACCTGCTCCTTACATAATTGTATTTAATTTATTAATTAGAATTGTTTAATTTACTAGTTGTGTTCTTTAATTTCTTTCTTTTTTATTTTTTTTGAAAAAAACCAGGCAGAGGCTGCCAAATTGTTTTATAAATAAACGTCTAAGTACATTATTGATGGCACAGTGCCTTGCACGAAGCAAGTGCCACCTGCTCCTTTTTTCTAACTCCTCCCAGATGGCACAGTGTCATGCTCATCCCAATTATATCATACGTCTAAGCCTTACCCATCTAACCGTATTAGTCCCCTCTATTTACAGTATTTCTCCCACAGTGACGACTCCCTTACATTTCGACATTCGACATTTGATATTCAACGTTCTAATTACAATTAATAATGATACAATTAATTTTTTTACATTTCAATGTTCTATTTTAATAGGAATTTTAGATTGTGGAAATCCTAAGACCAAATTTAGGTTTTTTTCATACCTTTAGAAGATCTTTTCTCTGTCTACATATTTCATCTTCTCTTTATCCTCTCCGTCAGACACACTTCTGACAGGTTCAGTCTCCTAATATACCACTGGGACCATGTCTGCGGATTGAGGGACGGTAAAGAGGGATAAGCAGAAAATGAGAGATCATGAGAGAGGATGCATCGCGCGTTGCAAGAGAGAGGGTTGGGTTTGAGATCGCATCGCGCGTCGCGAGAGGGGTGAGATCGCAGGGAGGTCACGAGAGAGAGGGGAGATTGCGGGTTAGGTCTCGCGATTTTTTTTTATTTGAAATGGGGACAAGGAGATCGCGGGGGGAGAGAAGGAGGTTGTATGAAATTAATTCTTTACCCTTCCGACAAAAAAATGAAGTGCAAAACTATGAAGCTAGCAAATTAATTTGAACTGTTTAATCAACATCAAATGAACAGTGCCGACTAAGTTTTAGTCCATACAAGCATGTGCCTTATAAATTCAATGCAAGTTGACTATTTGGGTTATGTAATCATGTCATTAATAGTAAGATAATTACTGAATCTTTTTTCTTTTTGCTAATAGAATTTATAAGTTTAAATTCTATATGGTGGACTACATCAAAGATGATTATTGACAATGATATTTCATGAATTCTTTCATGTTATATTTGATATTTTATTTATTTATTGTTGTTTTTATTTTTACAGTTATTTATTATTTGTCTTATCTATCTTATCTTTTGTTTTTTTTCTTAATTCTGTATGAATATCCATAACAAAATAATTTCATATTTAATTTAATTTTATAATATATCTTGTCGCAACGCTCGGGTGCAATACTACAATACTAGTATATATATTTACTATGTAACAATATTGCCAGAATATGGAGTCTCCACTGATTGTCATTTCTTCATTTTCTTAGTTGAACATTCTCCTTTATCTAGATTTCATTTTTCAATAATCCTCTCTTCTTTGTATTCTAGAAGTAAATGATATGTCATTGTTGCTTGCATATAAATTAAAAAAAATAAGTTAGTGAGAGAGATAGAGACAAAGAAATAGAGAATACTTGCTACAAGTACCTCATTTTGCATTCTGTTTTGGAGTGAATCAACCGCCTGGGTTTTGTCAAAACCCATCTTCACTTCTTGCAATGTATCTTCAATGATCTACATTCTTTGAAGAAAATTAGACGTCAAAATGAATCATTACTAATAAATAGCCATGCATTGCGTATAACACAACAGAAAACATATAAAATATGGCCAACTCAAAAAAGGGGATAATTATCGAAAGGTATATTGTACAAGAGAACAAGACGTATATCTTGCAAACAATTATTTTGTATTAGAAAAGATTACCTTTTTAGCTTGTTGAATAGTGCCGGGAGGAGGCACAGCAAGGTTAGGTAGGTAGGCTCGAAAACATGAATGCTCTCTTATCTTGCGAATTGTGATTTACTTCGTTGGGTCCACCACCAGCATCTGAGCTATTAGATGACATGCTAGTTCTGACCGTTCACTTGGCTGTGCATATGTTCCTCTCTAAAAAATGTTATAAAATCGGGAAACATTTCTTTTAATATATTTACCTTTATAGTTACAAAGAATTTAGCATTCATTTTTTTGATACATTTCTAAGATTTTGCAAAGATATATTAAAATTGAACATATGAATTATGCTTCAACAGAAGTAGAATATAATATATAATTATTTATTCATTAGTAGACTGCTCATTTACCTTTATTTTCTTGAAAAGGATGGGAGTGTTTTCACCGTGAAAGGGATAAATGCCACACAGAAGTGTGTACAGGATGACACCACAACTCCACACATCCGCCTTGGACCTGGAATATGGTTTACTAGAAATTACCTTAACCTAAATTAAAGTTTATGTAAATAACATATACTAATCATGCAGTATGGTATACTTTTAATTATTAATATAGAAACCATACCTTAGGTTCAACATAGTTGGGGCTGCCACATCTTGTCTTGAACAAATGACTGTCACGCATTATATTACTTAAGCCAAAATTGACTATTTTCACATTGAGTTTCGAATCTAATAACAGATTCTCAAGTTTCAAATCTTGGTGTGCAACCCTATTTATATGGCAGTGCTCCACACCTGATATTATTTGTTAGTATTTTTTTTCAAAAGTGGGTTCTCATTTCTGTCAAATCCCATCCTGTGTAATTCCATGACAACCGAATACGCCCTAAGCGTGGGTAGTTACAATACCCATGGCGATAATATATATCCACAATTTTATTCTAATTTCTTGTAGTGTTTATATTGGTTGCTGACAAAATATTTCAATTGAAATTATTGATGATGTATTTCAATTGCAAATGTCGACAACATATTTCAACTAAAAATATTGACGAAATAAAACTACTGACGTTATTTTAAATTAGCTTCAAATAAATTGGTTTCAAACTTATTACAACAACATGGTAGTAAAATAGTAATGATTGTGACTAATGAATTGTTTTTATGGAGATCACCAGACTCCTCTATTTTTATTTGAATTTGAAAAATAAGCTTCCTAGCTAGCTGTGAAAAATACATCAAATTCATGTATATTTCTAGTAAACCCTTCTAGTACTCATGTGGATTGCCAACTCTGATGCTACTAAAGCAAATTCTAGTGAAATAAATATCAATACTCTCATTCTTGTTAATGAGTTACAAGGATCTGTGTTTCATTACATTACCAGTTATTAAATACATTCCAACTTTCAATTCATGCAGGCCTATTAGTATCATATAACAAGATAAAATAAATTTTTGGACATAGCTTCCTTTGGTTTTGGATGTTTATAAATTTTTCATTGGCACGTGCGTACAGCTAGCACCAAAAATTAAATGCACCGAAACAGCTCATATAATGTATCGTTATACCTCAAAAAAAGTAAGGAGATGAAAACAAATCATAGTAAAATTACCTTTTGTTTTCCATCTCATCGATTTTGATTTTATCATGGCTGAGCTCCTTGATGGCTACCTTACGCCTCGTTAGAATATGCTTTGCAGCTTTTACTTTGTTGAAAGCACCACTATCTAAAGTTTCTCTGATTCGGTAGTTTTTCTCCAGTGCCTTATGATCACCACTGCTGTTTTCTTTGCTTGATGCATCCATCTTTCAATCTAACACCAACTCCAAAGAAACGACATAAATTAACTTTCAAAGAAAGAAGAATCTACTGAATTCAACTTATTACTGTGTATCTGAACCAATTAGAAACGTTCGACGTTCAACGTTCAACGTTCAACGTTCTAATTACAATTAATAATGGTACAATTAATTTTTTTTACATTTCGATGTTCTATTTTATATAATGATATTGATTAATAGTTGTCCTTAATTTTAGCTCACCTACTCCTTACATACTTACGAGTATTTAATTTATTAATTATAATTTATTAATTTACTAGTTGTGTTCTTTAATTATTTTTTATTAAGAAAATCAGGCAGAGGCTGTCATATTGTTTTATAGATAAACGTCTAAGTGCATCATTGATGGCACAGTGTCATGCACGTAGCAAGTGCCACTTGCTCCTATTTCCTAGCTCCTCCCAGATGGCACAGTGCTATGCTCATTCCAATTACATCATACATCTAAGTGTTACCCATCCAACTGTGTTAGTCCCCTCTATTTACAGTATTTTTCCCACAGTGACGACTCCCTTACAATCTAGTCAGCTACCATGTCAGGGGATTTGTTTGTATCTTCGAATATTTTTTGATTACGCCTCTTCCACAGACCCTAACAAGTACGTTGATATAAGTTTGTGGCTAATGTTTGACAAATTGACAATGTTCTATTTACTTATTAATAGTTCTACGTTTATTTAGATCATGTGACTATCTATACATGTTGACTATATATTTTTGGTACATAGCCTTGGAATCAGATAATTAATTGTATAACAGATGTTTAGATTGAAGTTTGCTATTATGGAATCAGGCAAACAATATATTCTTGTAGTGTTTTATATTGGTTGCTGACAAAATATTTCAATTGAAATTACTGACGATGTATTACAATTGCAAATGTATAAGGGTCTTGAGGTGAGACATAAAAAAAAATTACACTATATTAGCGCAAACATGAGGTGAGAGAGGAAAAAACAATTATACCATATTGTCCTTGCTTTCCGACCATGTCTTAATATGTGTATTATCCTCTGCTGCTTTATTCAATATTATAATAGGTTTCAGTTGCAATGTATGGGCACAATACTAGTATTTTTTATTTGATATTAAATTTATATTGATTGCTAATACATATTTTAATTGAAATTACTAATGATATATTTCAATTACAAATGTTGACAACTTATTTCAACTAAAAATATTGACAGCATATTTTTTTCAATTGAAACTAATGAAGTTATTTCAAATGAAAGTGAGGACATAACCTATTACATGATTGAATAGAATATAAAGTGACATTTTTGTTTGACATTCACACAGAATTAAGAAAAGATATATTTAAATGAAAATAAAAAAAATAAAAAATGAGTAATTATTAGGTTGGTACTAAATTAAATCACACAATGCTAAAAAGACCCAAATTGAACCAGCAAATTTATACTTTTTTTTTTCTTTTTTCTTTCACCATCCTAACCAATATTATGTTTAGCCTTTAAATTTAGATTTGCCACAAAAACAGTGAAACAATAACATGGGACAAAGTCCTTGCAAAATGTTTAACTCAACAATCCAGATTAATAACATGGGTTGGTGGTTAGATATTAACATGGATCCTAAAATAAAATAATATAAATAGGATCAGTGAAATAATAACATGGGACACTTGCAAAAAGTCTAGCCCAATAATTCAGATTATTAACATGGGTGTCTGATCCAGTATTAACATGGCCCCTTACAATAAAATAATATAAACAATATTATTGAAACAATAGCATGGGACGTGCCCTTGCAAAAAGTATGTCCTACTACTTGACAACTATTTTCATGGGTATAGGATCAACTATTAACATGAGCCTCCAATAAAATATATTATTGATCTGATGGGGCAGGCTCATCCAATATTATTAACATGGGTAGGTATGAGACAATAACATGGACAAGTGTCACGCAGTTATAAGGGTGCTTTGTTGCATGAGACATCCCATGTTACAAGATATACGGAATCAAAAATGTCAATTCTTTAACATGAACCTTAAATATCCATGTTACAAGTTGTACCTATCCTTGGTACAAACCAAAATTCTGGTAATGTGAAATTACTGACGATGTATTTCAATTGCAAACATCGTCAACATAGTAGTAAAATAGTAATGATGATGACTAATGAATTGTTTTTATGGAGATCACCTAACTCTTTTATTTTTGTTTGAATTTGAAAAATAAGGTTGCTAGCTAGATGCGAGATGAAAGTGCTGGTACTTAAAATGAATCTTGTTTTTTTTGTTTTCCCTCGCTCTCCCAGCGCATCTTTGCACTAGTGAAAAATATGGAATCAGGATCGGTTATATACACATATCAGTATCGGAATCCAACCGATCCTGATGAAGGCGATACTGATACTATCAGGATCGGTTTTATATTTTTTAAAGAACCGATCCAAATACGTACTATCAAGATCGGTTATTGAATAAAAACCGATCCAGATACGTACTATCAAGATCGGTTTTTATATAAAACCTATCCTGATAGTTTTTTCAAATTTTTTTTATTAAAAATTACATATCAAGATCAGTTATTGAATAAAAACCAATCCAGATACTTATATCAAGATCGGTTTTTATACAAAACCGATCCTGATAGTTTTTTCGAATTTTTTTATTAAAAATTACATATCAAGATCGGTTATTGAATAAAAACTGATGCATATACTTACTATCAAGATCGGTTTTTATATAAAACTGATCCTGATAGTTTTTTTGAATTTTTTTTATTAAAAATTACATATCAAGATCAGTTATTGAATAAAAACCGATCCAGATACTTATATCAAGATCGGTTTTTATACAAAACCGATCCTGATAGTTTTTTCGAATTTTTTTATTAAAAATTACCTATCAAGATCGGTTATTGAATAAAAACTGATGCAGATACTTACTATCAAGATCGGTTTTTATATAAAACTGATCCTGATAGTTTTTTTGAATTTTTTTTACAATAAAAACTACAAAAAAATGTGTTTTTAAAAGTATAATAATAAGAAAATTAGATAAAGCTAATACCATGATAGTTGATTAGCCGGATGATTAAGTAACTTGAGCAAGATGTCCTCAAGATTGTAAAATAATATACAAACACCATTAATTAATTTTTGAAACAATAAAAAAAATTTAAAACTGACACAATTGAGAGACTCGGCTTTGAGAGGAAGAGACGGAGAGAAAGAGAGAGAGAGAGACACGGAGGAGAGGGAGAGACGAAGAAAGAGAGAGAGAGACAAAGAGTACTGTGGATTTGAGAGAGAGATACAGAGACAGAGAGAGAGACGCTAAGTTAAAAATGAGAGGTGCGAAATGAAAATAAGAAGAACCCTAAGCAGATTATATAGGGAGTTATCATTAGGATCGGTTGTTTATAAAAAAACCGATCCTAATACTTTTCTTTTTGCACCAACATTGAAAAAAATAGTATCAAGGTCGGTTTTTTATAAAAAAACCGATCTTGATGCTATTTTTTTTTAAAGTTGGTTCTGCAAAAAAAAAAAAAAATTATCAGGGTTGGTTTTTTATAAAAAACCGATCCTGATACTATATATGAGAAAAATCACTGAGGTAAACCCCACTCATATTGATGGTCTATCAACCATCAAATGGCTACCATTTATTTTCTTTTTTGTTTGGTAATGCATGTACACGGATAAATATTAAGAAAAATGTGAAAAATATAAAAATTATTTATTTGTGTTTGTATGGCCAAATCAACTCTACCATGATCAATTTTGTACAATTTTATTATTATTAATGGCATCAAATTGTTAAATGGAATGCAGACCGTTCATTTCTGCATGATCATCCAAGGGTGGGTCTGTAATTAAATGACATGTAATAATTTTTAAAATGATTAAGATATAACATGGAACATTAATAACGTAAAAGTGCCGAAGGCCCGACAATTGTAAGTCTTGATCCAACGTAAACTATTTACGGCTGTGCGATGTTGCTATATTGTTTTGCTTTGATGAACTAGTAAATGAATCCCGAATTGTATCAAATTTTATAATGGTGAAATTAATATGACATTCTTTCATTTTAACGGTTCCGATCGACCAAATGCTGATGTTCGTATCCATTCCTTCACAACCCCACACAACAAGGGTTCAAGTCCTATGTATATTATTATATGACACAAGTCATTGATGCATCATGCATAATTGTATAAAAAAATTCAATAATCAAAATGACTTCAAAATGAAATATCAATGTCAAATAATTAATTATATTATCACATAAATTTTAATAATATAAATTACATTAATTTTCATAAAAAAAAATTAATGTAACAACTGATTGGTTCTGCAAAAAAAAAGAATATAGACTACATACAGCGCACCACACAAAGTTGGTTCCGCAAAAAAAAAATAGTATTAGGATTGGTTATTTGAACAATTGATTCTAATACTATTTTTTTTTTCAAAGTTGAATCTGCAAAAAAAAAAAAATTATATCAGGATCGGTTTTTTATAAAAAACCGATCCTGATATAATTTTTTTTTTTTTTTGCAGAACCAACTTTGAAAAAAAAAAGTATCAAGATCGGTTTTTTATAAAAAACCGATCCTGATACTATTTTTTTTTTCAAACTCTGAAAAAAATTATCTTTCTAGTTTCTTAAAAAATATGTATTATTATTAGGATCGGTTTTATTAAAAACAGATCCTGATACTATCAGGATCGGTTTGTAGTAAAAACCGATCCAAATGATTGAACTATTAGGATCGGTTTTCTTTAAAAACAGATCCTGATAGTATCAGGATCAGTTCCCACAAAAAACTGATCCTAATAGTAATAAATTAGGATCAGTTGTTACTAATAACCGATCTGAATAGTTTTTAGGATCGGTTTTTTTAAGAAAACCGATCCAGATAGACCGATCCTGATTCCAGTTTTTCCACTAGTGTTGAGTGTTATAGCTTCACAAAACAATAGTTTAAAATAAATTTGATATAATAACTGGGTTCTCTTGGACGAAGTGGCATCACTCGCGTGGATGGGTTATTCATAATACGATATATGTTATTCTCTTTTCGAAAACTTAATAGTAGCTATCAAGGTTCGTGAAGGGAAATTGAACTCTCAACTTTTGGATATAACAACTCTAGAACATTTTTCTAGCCAATTGTGCTACTTCTCTTTTCTCACGATATATGTTATTCTCAAAGCAGAGCAAGTAGATATCTACAGGTTCCAGATTTATTTCTTTTCTGTAGTAGTAGGAGTGTAGGACTAAAGTTTGAGGGTTTCGTCCGGAAAAGGTCGTTGCTTTTAACTCTTTTTTTTTATTTTTTATTTGGTCCATGCACATGCTATTTACATATCTATACAGCTATATATATTCTTGTTTGTTCTATTCTTGTCCATTCAAATGTGCTATGTACATCTCCATTTTCCTTTTTTTTTTATTACAGAGAATGACTATTAAGTTAATTATGAAATTAGGTAAGTTAGAATTATGAAATTTAGTAGAATTACTGCTAAATTACTCAACATCCGACAATTATCCGTTTCGTAATCATATTTGAATTCGTATCTGTAGATTATCTACTCTGTATCTGTATCCGTTTAAGGTGCATAGTTTTAAATTTTGATATTCATTTACTATCTGTATCTGTATTCGTATCAGCTAATTGAAAGTTAGATATCCGCATTATCCGCTCTGAATCGGCTCCGTTTACACCCCTATATGTGGTAGCTTGAAAAATTTAATGAAAATTGATATATTCACGCTACAATACGCCCGCCGTTGAATCGCTGCAAATATATTTCTGTTCGATCGTATGTGTTTGTGTCGAAATTAAGCACATCATAAAAGGATTTTGAAACAAAGAAATTCCCGTAAAGAGCATTCAGTAGGTAAATCTTTTTCGAAGTTCGTTATTTTTAGAAATTTCCAAAATAAAATATTTATGAAAATTCTAAAATAACTTGCCATCTCGCTCCTCATTGAAGGGGAGGTATAAACTTATGTTGTCATGTATAAGATGTGGTTTGATGTTCGTTCTAGAGTAGTACTTGTATTAGAAGCAAGATTTTTTTTTTTAAATGCGTACATTATTGCTTGTGCTAGAAAATTAGAATTTATTTATATATTAAATCTTTAAGAGAAAACAAAAAAAAAGGTGGACCGAACCGAATTTGTGCAGCTTGGAGAGGGCAATTTTTCAGTCATTCATGACCTAGATCGACAATTTGATTTGATTCTTACTATTTTTGGAGGAAAAAAAAAGTTAATATACGTTACCTGACAATTCAATTTTTTATTTTCTGAAAAAAGAAATCAACACTGGGCGAGTTTGGGTTTGATCAAAGAATAAATTCTCTTATAAAAGAAAGGTGAAGAAATGTTGAGTTGTTGACAGGGATCAAGCTTAATTGGTCGACCTTTTGAATGGACCAACTGCTAAGTTATCTAATTTTATTTGCTATCTGTACAGCTCATGTTTGCCTATTTTGTTAGAAGGACAAATATCTTGGCGTAATTAGGAATTTAGTACTTAAATAGTATTATTTTTTAAACATGTTGAGTCTGAGTCGACTCTTTAATTAATCCATATGGGTCAGCCTTAATTAACCGGGTCGAGTTGGCCATAGGTGGGTCATTTTCAAGTCATAGGAGCAAGCTTAGGGGGTCTAGTTGGCATTGGGCCTCATAATTAATATACTGATTATGTAATTTTATATTTTCTAATAAAGATTTAAATGAGTACCTCATAAGTTTAAAATGAGTTTTAATAGAAAAGTCAATAAATTAGATAAATTTGTGATTTTTTTGAATTTAGAAGGGTAAATATGATATTATGAATTTTTAGGAGAAATACGTAATTTTGAAGTTTTTGAGAAGTACACTTAAAATTTCCTTCAAAGTTAGAAAAAAGATAGTAAATTTCAATGATAATATATAAAATAATTCTTATCATTTATCTTTTTCATCTTTTCATTCATCTTCTATAATTTTAACTTGGGAGCAAGATTAATGCTCCTCGTTGTTATTCCCTCTCCCTTCTCTATTTTACCATTTGTTCACTGAGAACGAATTAGGTTCAAAGGTATCAAAAATATTTTAAGATTCGTACGTACAAAAATTGACATGAGCACGCATGAATATTAAAGTGGAATACATGAATTTTAAAACATATCAGATAGTCTTGGAGCTCATCGAATTCAAAAGTAGTTCCGATGGACATCAGACTCATCCGACCTACTCCGCAGTCTCATTCACCTCCATCAATTATTCACCTCCAGCAATTAGCAATTACATTTAAATTTGTTTTTGGTAAAATAAAATTTGCACGAGGCACACCATTAATTATTCTCTTTTGTAACTCCCAGGATTTTATTCTGGGCTACGGAAAAGAAACAACCTAATATTTTTTTGGTAGACCAGATTAAAATCGGGCCTTTCACTTTGCAATTTTGAGAACAGTTGCCGAAAATATAATAATGCATTTAAGCTAATGATATATGAAAGCAACAATTTCTAAAGGAAATTTATATCATGCAAAAACAAGATGGACGGTTCGGATCGACTATTTGAATTTTGTAAACAGAGATAGAGATGTGGGACATAGTTGAGACACAAAACCAACGGTGCATTTTAACCCTTCTCTTAATAGAAATATAAAATATAATTTTTTAAACAAAAAATGCTATGTAGGATAATTTTCGCTATAGCTACGCTATTTGTGATAGTTTTTTTTTAACCTTTCCGTTATGACGCGATATTCGATAATTAGAACCTTAATTATAACAGGGCAATCATATTATGCAAGCAAAAAGATCACCGTTGGAATCACCGTTATAACAGTGCAATCAGTATTTTATCATTCATCAAGTAATTTTATATTTAATTAAGGAATAATAATTTGATTGCACCATCATTCTGACGTTGATTCTATTTCATTCAAACAAGGTTTTACATTGTACAAATAATAAACAGCTCAAATGAATTCCTAAATTTTCTCAACTAATTAACTAATCATGGCCCACACAATCCGAATGTGATTTTGACCCACCTTGACCTCAATATCCCAAAAGTAATTATGGAGAGGCCCATTTTTATATGTGGTTTCATTTGTGGATTACTTTTATTTTCTTTTCTATATATGCGATTCATTTGTGGGCTGATAAGCGTAGGCCCATGTACGTTCTCTGAATCAACTATAACATAAATTTTCTATTAAGAAAAACAGTGAAAATAATACATATTAGAAATAAATATCTTATTCCAAATACACAACAAACTATAATTTGAGTCTTTTTATGAAGCATCATGTGTTAGTTAATTACAAATTTATTTATACCATGAAGTGCCTCTCTTTACTTAAGTGTGATTGCAGTGGTGGGTATATTGCTTTCACAGTTGCTTTTGTCAATGCACCAATATCATTGCCCGGCATCCGACATGTCACCACTGAGACACTTACCCCATTTGTACTGAGAATTCAACTATACAAATCATGTTATTGTACGATAAGGCTTTTACAAGCATCTTATAATCACAACCTTCACAATAATTAGAGATCTTCATATTTGTTAGAATCAATACTACAAGAATTGTTTAATTGTGAAATAAGAACAGGTGCAGGTTAGTGCAATTGTGAAGTGTGTGAAAATGAAGTTTATAATAAGTTCAGGTAATTCGTATATGGTTCATATGTAATTTTATAAAGGATGCATTGTTACACAGACCTCAATAGATTTAAAAGATTTACTAAGTGATAGTAAGAAACCTTTTCATTCAGGTCTTTCTAGTTTATCATATGAGGCTCTAACCCTGTAGGGTCTGCATTGTCTGCATTAACTCAAAAGATGCTCTTTTGAGTTAATACATCTCAGTCATTTAATTTTAAACGGAATCAATCTAAATAGTTTATAATTTAAGGGGCCTTTAATATTAATATGTATATAATCTGTATGGATCTTAAAGTGGATCGGCCTCTCCATATGCATTTTTGAGTTAATGCAGAGGATACGAATTCAACCGTGTAAAGGTAAAATGGGTTAAGTTCATTTGTTACATGTTACACTCGTGAACATAATGGCAAAAGGTTCACAGCAAAAGTTATCCCTTTTCGCTCCAATCATGCTTCTCAAAAAAGAAAAGAAAAAAAAGAAAAAGTTCTCTCTTTTCTGTTTGATCTGCTATGGTGCTCCCCATGCAACAAATATATTAGAGCGTTCAAATAGTTTAAAACTCACCAGCCACACACAATCCCAGTCATAGAATATAACGGGGATACTATTTTGAGCTATCAGCAGTATACGAGAGCAAAAGCAGCTTATAACAAGGAATAATCCAATGAGATTGAGCCACGCTTATGGTAGTAGGCATTTTTGAATTATTTGGGTCTATTATTTGAAAGAGGTTATATATATGTCGGATTGGTTCAGCATTCAGATTCTGATGGTAAAAGGATCCGGTGGGCTTGTTTGACATTCATATTTTGCGTGACCGACGTGTCCGGTGCCTATTCGAGGTGAGGTAGGGGGCCAGTTATCTGAGCTTTGAGATTCGCGCAGCACGTATTGCAACGGTTGAGATTTTCCAAAAAGTCACGCAAAATATGAGATATCTCATAGGATGCGAATTCGCGGATTACGCGTGGCTTGTAATGATTATCCGTATCCAACTTTTTTTGTAATTTTTGTGTAGTGCAAGTATCAAAAGAGTTAGTTTACATACACAACTGCTTCCTGAAACGTTCCAAAGAAGACTCTCTCTCCACACTTCATTACTTTTGGGTTAATGCGGGTCCGCTACTAATTTTATTTGGATATATGGTGTTATGAGTTGCATAAAGTACTATGATGTTACGATTTAATATTTGAATTTTTAAAATTTTAACGGTTGATCTAAATATATATCTTATTTTCTATATTAATATGTGTTTGGAGACCAAATTTTATATTTTTTGAAATTTTTTTAATTAAATAGGTAGAAAATCAAATATATGAATGGTGCATAATTTTTTAGATCAAATGATTTTCTATCTATTTAAAAAAATAGTAAATTTTTTTTTCAGAAAATGTAAAATTTGGTCTCTAAACACATTAATATGGAGAACAAGATGAACGGTTTGGATCGACCGTTAGAATTTTGAAAACTTGAATATTGAGCTGTAGCACCGTAGTCCTCTATGCAACCCATAGCACCGTAGCCTTACCCATTTCATTTTCCTCTAATTTGAAATTATTTTCTCTTTTGGTTGGAAATTCCCAGCAAACTCATTCGTGCATGACTAATAAAGAGTCTTACTAGTATAACATTAGTGTCATTTCAGCTTATATAACACCAACTCCAAAATCTATCGAATTGATTTCAAATGATGAATCCAAACCGATCTACTTCATTAGTTGTGCGTTTATATCAAAATTTATAATTTTTTGAATTTATTTAGTATCAAGTCCAGCAGTCAAATATGTGAGTTTTTATGTTAATTTTAATACATTCATTTTTCAACATTTTTACCTCTTAATTTGATACTAAAATAACTCGAAAATATATAAAAAAAAAAAAATTGTATGAAAACGCATCACTCATAAAGTAAATCAGTTTGAATGGTTTGAATTAATCATTTGAAATATATTCAATTGATTTTGAAGTTAGTATCATATGACATCGATGTTATACTAGCCGGACTTACTAAGAGTATAAATTGAACAGCTCAGAATTATTTAGTGCCTTTTTTTTTTGCTTGTTGGTCCCTATAATATAGTTTTTTTCTGGAGATAATGAATTTCAGTATCCTTTTACGTGGATAGTCGATTTCACATGGAATCAAAAAAATGTCAATGAGTGATTGTCTAAACAAATTTAATTGTATAATACATGTCTGCATTTTCTTATTATAAAAATAGAGACAAAATAAATAAACAAATGAGCAGATCGAGACTTTAGCAGAGGCCCAATTTCATCCAAAAGCACAAACCTTTCATTTTTGTACATTTGCGGTTCATTTGTAAGCTGTTGAAAAGCAGAGGCTCAGATATCCCAAAACTTTTCCAAATTTATTGAATTGAAAAGGATATCTATATAGTTTTGTATTTAACACTAGGATTATTATTCAGATTAAGGATATTTAATCATCCTTCCAAATGTCGAGAAAAAAAGATGCTATCCATTCATCTGCCTGTTCTGTCCCCAAAACAAAAAAGTTTAAATGGAATGGTATATATTCTAGAAGAGCGGCATGCCATGCACGCGCACTACTTAGCAAATCCATCATCACAACTTGGTCTAAAGATTGGCTTTATTAGTATGATGATGACCTTGCCAATTATGTCTTTATGCGACTAATTCAAATATTTCAAATCAATTTAATTACTTTATCAATGATGTGTTTATATGCAAAAAAATTATTTTTTTTAAAAATTATTTTAGTATATGGTAATTTTAAGAAGAGTTGAATGACCTCCATTTGAAGTGGAAAGGACATCTCCATTTCTTTCCTTGACAAGTTGACTTTGAGGTTCCTTCGTTTGATCGACTTCTCAATTTTTCTATGCAATTAGAAAAATATTATCATAGGATAAGACAATAAAGAATAGTGACCTACTGCTATATGCCTACAACTTTATATTCATCAGCTTAAATGATATATTATATGTGGCACAACTCTTTCTTTATAATGTTCTCATTTGATTTAAAATTTTAGAAAAATAATTGCTCCATCAATTGAATTTATTTATCCATATATCTGAGATAGCCCATTAAATAAAAAAATAGAGTAATTAAATATGACAAAACTCTTCTTTATATTGTATTTACTCATAGAGGTCATATTCGGCAATAACTCTGAGAGTTAATGTTCAATTCAAAATATTTGCAGCCCATTCCGTTTGCCAGTCCCAAAAGTTCTGCCAAACAGGGAGAGATGGGCTTAAGTCAATCTGGTGTGATTGCGTTTTGAACACGCCTTTTGCTAGGTAATATATCTGCTTTGGGAATAACAGGTTAACAATTGATTTTTGTTGAGATTCACGCATAAAAAATTTGAACGGTTGAGATTTCTGTTATTCTCAAGGAACAACAGCAGATCGATTTATTTCCTACTTCCTGACAGCATTGTTTCTAATTTTTGTCCATTTTTTATTAATTTTTTTAATTTTCAAATTTGAACTGCTAGTGAAATTTCTTTTTATTTTCAGCTTGCTGCTAGCATTGTTTTCAATTATCTTGTGGGGTCCCCTTTTTAATTTTTTTAATTTGAAACTGCTAGTGAAATTTCATTTTATTTCCTCTTTGTTGACAGCATTGTTTCCAATTTTCTTGCGGGGTCCATTTTTTTAATTTGAAAATGCTAGTGAAATTTCGTTTTATTTCTTGCTTGCTGACAGCATTGTTTCCAATTATCTTGCGGAGTCCATTTTTTGAATGCAACTGCTAGTGAAATTTCATTTTATTTCCTGCTTGCTGACAACATTGCTTTCAATTTTCTTGCGGGGTCCATTTTTTTAATTTGAAACTGCTAGTGAAATTTCGTTTTATTTCCTACTTGCTGATAGCATTCCTTTCAATTTTCTTGCGGGGTCCATTTTTTTTAATTTGAAACTGCTAGTGAAATTTCGTTTTATTTCATGCTTGCTGACAGCATTTTTACAATTATCTTGTGGGGTCCATTTTTTTAATTTGAAACTGCTAGTGAAATTTTGTTTTATTTCCTGCTTGCTGACATCATTGTTTCCAATTATCTTGTGGGGTCCATTTTTTTAATTTGAAACTACTAATGAAATTTCGTTTTATTTCCAGCTTGCTGACAGCATTGTTTCCAATTATCTTGAGGGGTCCATTTTTTTAATTTGAAACTGCTAGTGAAATTTCGTTTTATTTCCTACTTGGTGACAGCATTGTTTCCAATTATCTTGTGGGGTCCATTTTTTTAATTTGAAACTGCTAGTGAAATTTCGTTTTATTTCCTGCTTGCTGACAGCATTGTTTCCAATTATCTTGCGGGGTCTTGGAACTGCTAGTGAAATTTCGTTCTGGACACGCCAGATCACTCGGTATTTTAATTGAACCTGATCTCCACCGTCCTTTATATACTACAGTGAGGATCGCGATAACCTGATCTCCTATCTCTTACTCTCTGAGATATCTTCTCTTTTTTATTTCCATTCTCAGAGACAAATAATCTGCAGCCCAGGAATGGAGGATCTTAATAATCTCAAGGACCAAGAAGTGATTCCGATGAATCAACTTGGAGAAAACGCTGCAAAAACTGTGCAACTATCAGCTTCAAGAGGTGAACATCACATCTGGGGCTCAAAGCCCAGCCTCCAACCAACGAAAATGATTGTCACCGCACTGACATTTGATCAACAACTTCAGTTTGAAGACGAAGTAGAGAACAATATCTCAGACCCTGAAGCCGAAGACGGCATTTTCAGCGAGCCAATTCACTGTGCTGGAAGGCTGTCATTCCTTGTTGAGGCTTTTCAGCAACTAAATCCAATATGGCTGTTGAGGCTCCTCTCTGCCACCTGCCTTATTGTCATAGCTGCAGTGGTCAGTATTCTACTCAACCCTGACTACCTTCACAGGGCTAAAATAATCCATGACCCATTGGACTTACCTGTTCAGGACTTCTATCCCACCGGCCAGCTCCCAGTAGGTCTGCAATTTGCCGGCTTTTCAGACCACAATCCATTGTTGAATTCGTCAGCTGTCAAGGTCTTCAACAATGATAGCCAAGTTGTACACTTTTTATTTTCTTATGATTGCTCACTGAGTATAAGCAATTTAAACCTGGCCATGGGACCTGAAATGGATCGGCCACAATCCAGCACAGGCATGCTCGAATACATTGTCCATTTCATCTTAGGTCCAAATCAATCTGAACCAATTTGGCGGTTGAGACTCCTTGCTGCCAATTCACTGTATAGCCAAGTTGAACTCTTTTCATTTTATGATTGTTCACTGAGTATAAGCAATTTAAACCTGGCCATGGAATCCGAAATGGATCAGCTAGAACCCAGCACAGGCATGCTCGAATACATTGTCCATTTAATCTTAGGTCCAAAACAGTGTAAACCAATTTTTGTGTACGGGTGCCTTGCTGACGATTCAGTGGATATCCAAGTTGAACACTTTTCATTTTATAATTGCTCACTGAGTATAAGCAATTTAAACATGGCTATGGGACCCGAAATGGATCGGCCAGAATCCAGCACAGGCATGCTCGAATACATTGTCCATTTAATCTTAGGTCCAAATCAGTCACTACAACAAAATGTTTTTTCAGCGAGCAGAATCTGCGACCGGGCATATCGCCGGTCTCTAAAAATGATTTTTTCCATAAAAAAGAAGCTACTCCTGCGACGAGGATTTTCTGCGATCAACATCTGCGACCGGGGATTTCGCCGGTCGCAGAAAGTCATTTTTTCTGACAAAATTGAGCGCGCGCCGGGCTTTCTTTCTCGTGCGCGGTAAACCCTAGCCTAATCCTGTGTCGCCACCGCCCTCTCTCTGTGTCGCCATTGCCCTGCCCTACGTCACCGCCGATCGTCGACGAACCCTAACCTAACCCTAACCGCCCTCTTCTCTCTGTCTCTCGCTCTCGGCAGAAACGCGAAAACGCTGACCGCCACCTGTGCCTGACCGCCCTCTTCTCTCTATTACAGAGGTACATCGCTTCAGTTGGAAGTAATTGCTGTTTATATTATTTATTTATTTATTTTCGAATTGTTTTGCTAATTTCATTAATTGGAGCAAAGTACTTGAATTTCCGATCGAATGTCTGACCGAATGGCGTTAATCGTATAAATTATTATTGATTTTTCCTCATAGGAGACAAATTCGACGTTTTTACTGGCTCACCACTTACGGCAATTTTCTGGTATTGTATACTATTTTTTATTGAGATTTCAATTTTGCTTGGTAGAATTGGTTTTCACTTAGGCAATTGAGAAATCATTTTTGGTCGACAGTCACTGAAGTAAATCAGTAATTAGACAGAAATCATTTCAGAATTTATTTGGTTGGTTGGTACTGGGTAAAAACAGTTTCTGTGATTTTATCATGAGGTAGAGCTCAACTTTTCTTAAGGCCTTTTTTAAAAAAAAAAAAATTTGTACCAGTTGAGTACAGTATGTTCATTTTCTGAGGCTGATAATGACTTCAAATTTATTAAGTCAAATGGTCTGATTTTAATAGCCAAACAATATTATTTGTTTTTTTTTTTTAATAACCAATACTGACTCAATTCATTTTCCACAACAGAAACAGCATCGGCATATCTCTCCAGCAGCCCTTTTGGTGACTTTCATCATCTCCTAATAAAATGTAAAAAGAGTAAATCTCACATTAACCATTCATTTTCTTTTCTCTTGTGTCGATCTGTGCGGTGAGTTATGGAGCCAAGTCTAAACATTTCCTAGTCAACAATCCTACACTTGTCCACTTTCTCTTTACCATAGTCAAATAAAGGTCAGGCGAGAAGCTTTAGGAACTAAGTGCTCCATTAAACTATAAATAACCATATCTTTGAACAATTTATACAGCTTGCTCCCCATCCCCTCATTATGGGGAACAACTAGTTAGTGCTTCACTACCTATACCTTGTAAAGACCATCAAACAAAACATATAATTATTACACACTTACTTCCTTTCTTTCTTTTTTTAAGTAAAGTAATTAGTACTTAAATTCCACCGCAAGGATTCTCCTAATTAATAATTAATACATTTGTTGTGCCCTTTGATTGACACTATGTAAGGCTCTTGAGGAATATATATATATATATAGAGAGAGAGAGAGAGAGAAGGGAAGGTAAAACTAGAGATTATATATATGGTGATCATATAAAAGAGACTTATAAGACTAATTAAAATTTGATAAATGGAATTGTTATATTATTGGGCTTCGATTTTGCATTTGAAATAATTTTTTTTTCTAAATTGATCCTTTTAAAGCTTGTTTTCTAAATTGATCATTTTAAAGCTTAGTTTTCTAAATATGAAAATATACTTGTAGATCAAAGTTGGTGCCATTCCGTCCTTTGATTTGGCGGGATCAGAGCAAGGGATTAAAGAAGCAGAATAATTGCTTGTAGTCAGGCAAGTTTTCTCGCTCTCTTAATGAAATGGTATTTAATTATATTATTAATTGTGTAGTACAATTCGTTAGTTATTAGTATAGTATTGTTTTATGATCCAACAAAACCGGAACATTTAATATGCCTTTTAGGTCTATACCCATTCAAAATTAATCCAATAGGGATTAATTTTGAATAGTCCCCATTTTGGGACTGCTCTTTGAATGCTTTGTCTCATTTAGGATGTGAAGAAATGTTTGTGGATTTAGTATTTAAGAAAGATTCGGTATCATTTTCCCTTGTTGTTCCTACGAGTACGTATTGAAATATGTCCAAAAGGATGTGTTTCTAACGCGTACTCGGGGAACTAAGGGGAAATGCTGCCGAATTTTTCTTAAATACTAAATCCACAAACATTTCTTCACTACTGAGGCATAGCATTCAAAGAGTGGGATAGGATTGTACACCGGCCATTTGTAAGTCCCAAAAGACTAACCACTTGGACCTATTAATATTTAATGTCATTATTTCATTGAAGTGTCAGAATAATTACTTAAAGCATAACTTCAAGTTCAGTTTTAACCTCGTGTGCATTTAATTTTATGTAGACCTAATCAAGGCAAGTCAAGCCAAGGCAAGCGTCTTCTCTCCCTATCTGGTACGTATGTTTAAATTCGTAGTTTATGTAGTGTAGATGCCGCTTGTATGGCTGTATACAAGTCCTGTTGCATGGATGATGCAACAATTGATTGTGATTTCTTCCATGACTTGCTTTAGAGGGTCCGTTATCAATTGATGATATCTGGAGGGTCTAAAGTATAGATCTGGACTTATTTTTTTGTTTGAGTGAAATTTTTTGTTTAAATGGTAAAGTAATAGAATTTATTGTTATTTTAAATTGAATAAACTTAGGTGTAGTTAGAAAGTATGAGTAATCAAGAATATCATCTATTAATTGTTGCATTTAGGTCATGTTTATACAATGTTTTAATTATAAATGTGTATGTCATGATTAGGAGAAATGGAGGGTGATCGTAGTTGGATGTACGGTCCTCGTTACGTGAACAAGCGAATGAATCCTACATTTGTTAAGGGTGTTGAGGGGTTTTTAGAATATGCATTTGGTATTGAAGAAAATATAATTAGTGGTGGTCGCATTAGGTGTCCATGTTTCAAGTGTGGATGTACCCGATGGTTGGATAAGGAGAGTATCGGAAAACACCTGATGAAATCGGGATTTCGACCTTTTTATCAGAAATGGTTCATGCATGGTGAGCAATATAGCCAAGTGGAACAGAGCCAACCCGAGGTGGAGTCGCCAAATGCTATGGTGGATATGCTTCTTGATGCTGCAGGTCCGTCTTTTGAATGGACTGCGGACAAACCCCCGAATCAACAAGCTCAAGAGTTTTATAACATGATGAAAGCAGCAGATGAGCCGCTATGGGATGGTTGTGATAAGGAACATACTGTTCTTGCATGTGTTACTGAACTCCTCAGCATTAAAGCCGACTGCGGCATAACCAAGGAGGGATTCAATCGCATCGTATCGGCCGTGAAGAAGTGGCTTCCGAAAGAGAATAGGTTGCCTCCAAATCAATATCAATGCAAGAAATTGGTGAAAGGGTTAGGATTAAGCCACGTCAAGATCCATGCTTGTCCGAATGATTGCATGTTATACTAGGGTGATGATAATATTTCTAAAGAGTAGTGTGATGTCTGTGGACATAATCGTTTCAAGCAAGGCAACCAGCAAAACACAACGAAACGTTTGCCGTATAAAGAAGTGCGGTATCTTCCAATCGGTCCGAGGTTGCTAAGGCTCTTTTTTACTTCTACAATCGCTGAACAAATGCGTTGGCATAAAGAAGGAAAGCGGGAAAAGGAAGGAGTCATGGTTCATCCTGCTGATGGTGAATCATGGAAAGAGTTCAATCGGTTGAACCCAGATTTTGCAGCAGACCCTAGAAATGTCTGTCTTGGGTTATGTTCAGATGGTTTCTCTCCTTTCAATATGGGAGGTCGGTCTTACAGCAATTGGCCAGTATTTCTAGTCGTTTATAACCTTCCTCCAGCTCTGGTGATGCGTGACAGCAACATATTCCTGTCCCTGTTGATACCAGGGCCCAATAGTCCCACTAGAAGCATAGACATCTACTTACAGCCTCTCGTGGATGAGCTGAATAAATTGTGGAAGGATGGAGTGCTAGCATACGATAAATTCAAGAAACAAAATTTCACAATGAAGGCTGCCTTAATGGGGACTATTAGTGATTATCTGGCCCTAAGTATGCTCTCAGGATGGTCGACGAAGGGAAAACTAGGTTGTCATGTATGCATGGAAGACACAAAGGCTTTCCAACTTAAGGAGGGAGGAAAGACCTCATATTTTGATGATCACAGACGAATGTTGCCCTGTGATCATGAATTTCAATTTGAAAGAGATGCATTTAAGAAGGACACAATCGAGACTGATAGTCCCCCTCGACGATTGAGTGGGCAAGAATTGTTTGATCGGGTCTCTTTGTTGGAGCAAGTCACATTTGGAACCAAAAATAAGAAAAACATTCCTGATTTTGGTGAGACACACAATTGGAAGAAGAGAAGTATATTTTGGGAGTTGCCATATTGGAAAGATCATCTGGTACGACACCACATAGATGTTATGCACCTAGAAATGAACTTTTTTAAAAATATATTCTTCACGTTACTCGATGTTAAAGGAAAGACAAAAGATAATGCAAAGGCTCGTCTTGATATGGCACAGCTATGTAGTCGTCCGCACTTGGAGCTGACGGTCAACGATAAGGGCAACATGGTAAAGCCACACGCAACTTACTGCTTGGACAAAAAACAGAGACAAGAAGTTTGCGAATGGGTTAGGAATTTGAAGTTTCCCGATGGGTATGCCTCTAATCTGTCGAATATCATGTCTGTTGATGATGCTTCATTCAGTGGGATGAAAAGTCATGACTGTCATATTTTTATGGAGCGGTTGTTACCTGCAGCATTTCGAGATTTCCTTCCTAACCCAATATGGGAGACATTAACAGAGGTTAGTAATTTTTTTAGAGAGCTATGCGCTCGGGAATTGGACCCAGTTTATATTGAGAAGCTTGAGAGGAGTATTATTGTCACAATTTGCAAGTTGGAGAAAATATTTCCGCCAGGCTTTTTTGACTCAATGGAACATTTAATTGTTCACATCGCTTACGAAGCACGAGTTTGTGGTCCCGTCTCATTTCGTTGGATGTATAAATTTGAAAGGTTGGCATTCTATTATTCGTAGTATATTCATTTTGATGGTTATATATCATTTCAGATATATTTCATTTTTGAACTATGATATTGTAGATGCATAGGGCGTTTGAAGAGAAAGGTGACCAATAAGGCAAAAGTCGAGGGTTCAATCGTAGAGGCTTATATCGTTGAAGAGATGACAAACTTTATGTCTTTATATTTTGAAGATGAGGTAATTACACGGTTGAATCGCCCAGAGCGATATGACGACGGTGAATTTGTCGATAATGACACACGACTTCCTGTTGTCAGTTACCCTGGACGTACAACGGGTTCTATTTCCGTCAGAGATCTTACAGAGAAAGAGTTAAATGCAGCACACTATTACATCATGACAAACTGTCGCACCGAATTCGACCCTTTCATCGAGTGAGCTATCTTTACATATTCCAATTTCGACGGTCTATTTGAAAGGTTGTTCATCTTTTGTTTACTCTTTGGCATATTACAGGCAATTCGACGCTGAAATTAGAGAAAAAACCCAACAATAAGCGCATCAGGTCTCGATAGAGCTCGTTCGAAAGAGTTTGGTATGTGGATACGTAAATTGGCGCTCAGTGGTAAGATTGCAGATTCAAGAATCGCTGAAATTGCACGTGGGCCATTCTCACGACGAGTTCAACGTTACAACATGTACGATGTGAACGGTTTCCGATTTCACACTGAGTCATACGGGATAAACAAGAAAACAATAAATTACGGTGTTTGTGTTGAAGGGGAGAATTGGGAAGGCACATCAAGGGACTATTTTGGCATACTTGAAGAAATTATTCGGTTGGAGTATAGTGGCGTGAACAACCAGGTGTTCTTGTTCAAGTATCGTTGGTTCGACACACATCGGGGGTTGCGGGTGGATAAGGAGCATGGATTAGTGGAGATAAATCATACAAAGCTCCTTCAAAAAGACGAGCATTTTGTATTTCCCTGCCAAACAATTCAAGTGTATTACCTGCCTTATGCGTCATCGAAGCGAGAGAGACAAGAATGGTGGGTTACTATCAAGACAAAAGGGAAAAGAAAACCACTTATTTTGTTCAATGAAGATGCGTCTGCGGAAAACGCTCCACATTTGACCGAGTTCTTTCAGGAAGATGGTTCGCCAAAAGAATTTGTAGTGCGTGCTGCAGATGAACTGAATGACCCGAGTATTTTCATTGATGGGGCTAATCCTGAGATTATAACCGAACAAGAATTACGAGGAAACAATCAAGAAAATAAAAGCAGAAAAAGAAAAAAGAAAAAACAACGTAAATTAAAAGATTAGGTTAATATCTTTTGTTTTCTATATTAGGCTAATATTTTTGTATTTTTTTTTTTTTCAATTTGCTTGAGCTAAACTAATTAATTTTTATCATCTCAACTCTAGATATGACACCAAGTCGAAAAGGGAAGGGAAAGGCACCGGTGGAAGAGGAAGGAGAGGCTAGTCAGAAAAATGGTCGCTGTCCAAATGCTTATATTGCGCCGGCGGTAGATCCGACTTTGCGACCAGTGCTTCGGATAGGGGGTTACAAGTAATATTCTTTTTTTGTTTATTTTGTAATTATGCATTAATTGTACTGCTTGTAATAATTGTTTTTATTTGCAGGACTTTTGATGCAGGGCATCCAGAGAAGACGAAGC
Organism: Carex pumila; assembly: GCA_033356055.1. NCBI lineage: Eukaryota > Viridiplantae > Streptophyta > Magnoliopsida > Poales > Cyperaceae > Carex > Carex pumila. Next base: position 230,415 of record JARJHM010000388.1, on the reverse strand, counting down.
AAGTCTCGAAAGTTATTTCGCAGACAGTACGTCAGAATTATCCTGGCCTGTACTACAGATACACAGATTTCCCCAAGGATAATAAGGATGTTATCCAGGAAGAGTTTTTAGTAAGTAAATCTTTCTCAAACAAAGCGCCCAATAATTATTTGTTTTTTTTTTAAGTTAACAAACGATATTAATTCTTAACTATACATTGCAGAAGCACTACTAGTTTCATCCGGATATACCTTTGACGGATGCATGGAGTGTATTTAGAAAGATAGCTGATGTACGGCTTCAGGATATGCTGAATAAATGCAAAGCGGCAGCAAAAAAGTCGTACGGAGAGTCCATGCTCGAGTGGAAGGAGCGTGGGGCTGCTCCTCGCCCCTACGACGCCTGGATCCAGCCAGCGTACTGGCCAGGACTTGTCGATCATTGGTGCAGTGACGCTTTTGCTAGTCGGAGCCAGCGGAATGCAGAGAATAGGGCCAGTGCTGAAGGTGCAGGGGCTTCGACGGGCTCTGTGAACATGCTTGTTCACAAACAGCGCTTCGTAAGTTGTTTTCCATTAAATTAATTTATTTTCATTCGAATTGAATCTAATCGATCTAACTTTGATAATCTTTTTTTAAATGAAATGATTTTTCAAATTCTTAACAGGAGCAAACACAAGGGCGCGAACCCAGATGGTCGGATGAGTTGTTCCAGCCTACCTATACGAGAAAGCTGACGGGGGAATACATTAATGTTAAGGCAAAAAACGCATAGGTAATACTACTTTTGAATCGTTTAGATTACACCAATTGGTTCCAGTTGTACATACCATTATTGTTATATTTTACAAAATTTGCAGCTAAAATATGAGAAAGCTATGACAGAGAAGTATGGAGCGGATAGAGGCACATGACCCGCATACGACGCCGACCTCTGGTACTCTACGGGTGTTGATGATCAGAATGCCCACGGCGATAACTATGGTCTCAGTGCTTTAGGTAAAATAAACATTCTTTGAAATTTTAAACTTATTATTTGTTTTGTTAGATAATACTAATTGTCTTACTTTTAATGTTTCAGGCAAGTCAAGAGGCATGTTTCGCCCTGGTGGGTCTAGCAGTGCTCGGTCGCACTCGTCACAGTCATATTCATCTATGCCGCCATTGACAAATCTCATAGAAGAAGATGTTGAGAGGATATCTTCCCGACTACTTGCTAAGATGGAGGCTCACATCGAGGCTCGGGTGGAGGCTCGGTTCAGAGCTCCTTCGGTACGAAAGCCGATATTTAAGTATATTTTAATTGTGAACTCTAAACCCTAAATCATAATTATCTAAAATACTTTCTTACAATCTCACAGGGAGGTTCGGGCTCACAGCCGGCCTCGATGCCCGCTCAGGATGACGAGGATGATGACAGCGATGATGACGAGGGGCATTGGTCGGATGTTGGCGGTGATGGTACTGCTTAGGATTTATATATTTATATCTTGTTAGATGATACTGTTTATTGTTTGTGCTACTGTTTATTGTTTATGTTACTCGGATATTTATATTTCATGAGATATACAGTTTCCTGATCTTTATGTTTATATCTGTTTATGTTATGATGTATGTTGTATGCGATCGTTATGTTATTTGTGTATCAATTTTTATGTTTATGTTCTGAAATTCTTTGTGCTACTGTTGTATGCGATTGTATGTTATTGTCGGTACGTGTGGTACCAATTAATTAAATGGTGCAAATATAAATAACCCAAAAAAATATCAAAAACCTAAAAGAATTTATCTGCGACCGGAATATTTTATCAGAGACCGTTTTCTGAACGTTGTGTTGGTTGCAGAAACTCTATTATAACGTCAGCAAAAAACTTTCAGAGACCGTTTTAGAAGTTTCAGCGACCGGGATTGTTGTCACAGAAACCTTTTTTCACGCCATAAAAAAAACAGCGACGAAAAAAAAAGGTCGCAGAAAATACTATCAGTGACCGGCTGACGTCATTCAGAGACCGTTGACGTCAGCAGATGATTATCTGCGACCATGCTTTCTGCGACCGTACTTTCTGAGACCGGAATAAACTGTCAGAGACAGGTTTTACCTTCTGCGACCGGCGCTTCTACTTTCAGCGACCGGAATTCCGGTCGCTGAAAATTCTTCCTGTTGTAGTGAAAGTTCACCAAAATAGAAAAAATTAAAGTTATAAAAATTTACAACATCACTTTGTAAATATATCAAATATTTATTTTTTGGCATACACTCTAAATAAAAAAACTTTTTTTTTCACAAAATTATTCAAATCAAAATAATAAGATTTCTCTAAAAAAAAAAAAAATCATGGGGCTCCCCAGGAGCTGGCATCTCATTTGGTATTTTGGGCCGCCCGAAGCCCAGACGGTCAGGGCAAAAAAAAAATGGTACACAGGTTATTTTTAAAAATTTTATGTTTTTTAGGGATATTAATAAAAATGGCCGCACATTCCATATGTATGTAACTATTTAAATAAATTAGTAATCAAATATGTTTACTTGCCGATTGGATCAGTAAATCGTTAACTTGAAATTTAACAAGTTGATGTTCAGTCTGATTTTGATAATATATATTGGTGCATAGTATAAAACTATAAATCCAACGGTAAGATTTTTCTTTCTTTTCCGTAAAAAATATCAATAGAAAAAACGATATACATCATTCGATGCAACATATAGTGTATTAGAATGATAAAATAGTAAAATATTAGTTGCAATCAAATATATTTTCCAGAGAAAAAGACGACTTTACAGATCAATTAATCAACTATAAAAGACCTTTGTATACATATGCGCAAGAGTTTTCATCTATTTGCATGGTGAGAATCTAGCATTAACTTTTACAATTATAAGATGATTTGGATTTTCAATAGTTTCTTAAGTTTAGTTATACACTACCTAACAATCATATCATCAATTTGAATTTGTAAATCATGTTATCAGCCCAATAGATATTTTCAACAAAATTAGAAAAAAGCACCAATCATTAGCAAAACACTAAATGCATTAACCCTTAAGCTGTTAACTATCAATCTGAAAATGGAAAATTTTCTTTTAGGTGTCCACTATTCTTTAAAAACCGAACTCCCTTTTTCTCACTAGTGGAGAACATACAATTAGTGTCGCCTTATAAAACCGACACTAATAATATTAGCGTCGGCTATTTAGATGTAACCGACACTAATTGTTAAGTATTAGTGTCGGTTGTTTATAAATAGCCGACACTAATGTATTAGTGTCGGCTATTTATAAACAACCGACACTAATACTTAACAATTAGTGTCGGCTACTTATAAACAGCCGACACTAAAGCTAAAAAAATTTCATTTTAAGTCTCGCGTACCTCTTTCAAACGCACGCCTAGGGTTTAAACATTCACTTCGCTTCACGCTTCTCTCCGATCTGATCTTCTCAGCCGCTTCTTTTGCGCATGCTTCACAAAAAGCGCTTCTCTTCCATTTGATCTTCTCAGCCGCTTCTTCTGCGCATGCTTCACGAAAAGCGCTTCTCTCCGATCTGATCTTCTTAGTCGCTTCTTCTACGCATGCTTCATGAAAAACGCTTCTCTCCGATCTGATCTTCTCAGCCGCTTCTTCTGTGCATGTTTCACGAAAAGGGCGTAACTTTTGATCCATCCGTCGGATCGGGCTGAAATTTTGACACGAGCTCCGCAGCCCCAAATCCAGCCCGATCCGACCATCGGATATAGATTTTTCGAATTTTCTTTACAATTTTAGAGTTTTTAGGGTTTGTATGATAACAATAAATGAGCAATTTGGATAATATTTTATTTAGTGAGTGTTATTTGTAAATTATGATGAATTATTTGATATCTTTGTTTTATATATAGTTTAGCAAAAATATATGAGCATTCCAGAACAAAAAATTTCATTTTTAGAATTTTCTATGATTTATAGTGAATTTTTTGAAATTTATTTAAAAAAAAAACATTAGTGTCGGCTATATATTAAATGGCCGACACTAATAAACATTAGTGTCGGCTTTTTAATATATAGCCGACACTAATAAGTTTTAGTGTCGGTTTTTTAATATATAGCCGACACTAATACTTATTAGTGTCAGCCATTTAATATATAGCCGACACTAATGCCTTACTTTTAGTGTCGACTATTTACAAAGTATTAGTATCAGCCCGATTAGTGTCGCCTAATGTCCGACACTAATACCCATAAACAGCTGACACTAATTCCAAGTTCTCCACTAGTGTCTTCAAGTGTCCACTATTATTTAAAAAGCACCCCGACTATAACTTGAGTATCAATTATATGAGTAGAACTAGAGTGTTCTTAAGCTAGCTAGCTCACGAAGTCCTCTGGTGGGTGAGCTTAGTTCCCAAATTAATCTACCGAAAAGATTTAAAATAATGAATTCAAACTGTTAAAATCGATCTATTTCATGAGTAATGTGTTTACATGCCAAATTTATAAATTTTATAATTATAGTAGTATAAATTCAGGCGGTTAAAAAATAATAAAATACAAACGTATGAAAATCAATTAGCTCATAAACCTTCCTTTATTTTTTTTACCGTAGACTTTACATTAAGACTGCCACTTTATTTATTTATTTAATAATCCTTTTGTGAGCCCCTGCCAAGTTCTCCAAAAAGAAGTGAGAGAGTAGTGAGAGAGTGGAGAGTATAAAGTAAACTACATACGTACAGATTATAATCCAAGGAAAGTAACCTGCAATTACCACCCTAACGAATGAATGAATTATTTTAGTCAACTGGACTGGGAGCATTAATTGATTCAATGCTCTTACCCATTTATTTATTTAGTGTGGTCCAACATACATACATTTTTAATTTAACAAATTAATTTTGTTCCTAGCTAATATGTTTATTGGAGAGACGTCAACGACTTAAAATTTTAATTTAAAATCATCACCATTCTTCATTTGAATTGGTCAACAACAATACGATATATATTTTCTTTCATGATGACGTGGTGACTATATAGCCCAACTTAAAAGCAGCAAGGTCTGTGCCTTACTAGGCTGCAATTACCTCAAAGTTGAGATCTACCTTTTCCTTGCTTGACTTTGTCAAAGTAATTCATGAAGTTGCTGCATATATATATATATATATATATATATGGGCAGCATATTAATAGAGACCACATACAGAGAAGAGTGTACTATATATATATGCGTAAAAATGGACCCACCAAATGCACTAACGTTTCTCCACCACATACTGAGAAGAGTGTATACCTGAACAAACAACCTAGCTATCTCACCATTCATTGTTTGGGACTCATATTTCCTGCAATACCTCTAATATAACTAGTGAAAAAGGGAATTAATATTATATTATTGTTCTTCTTCTTCTTGTGTAATTAAACTTAAATAGACCCTCTATAAATTATCCACAAAATTTGGTGTGCAAAACATCACAAAACCATTTAACAAGCAACGACATGAATGAGCGAATTAGGGAGGCAAGGAGGAGGGTGGAGACTGGAGAGGACACCATTGTATGTATGGAAGCAATGAATATTGAAATACAATCCCATTAATTTACTCACTCAAATGTTGTTAATTTTTTTTTATATTTAGGCCCTGCTTGTAGTGTACGTTGACATTTAATTTCTTGTCTTGCTGTACTTCATGTATAATTGCCTCTTGATAATTTTTTAATAAACCTCGTCAGCCCCAGCTGGGTTCTCCAAAATATTGTGAGACAGGAGAGTATAAATTAACTATACAGTTTATAATCCCAGAGAAATAACCTACAATAACCAACCTCAATGAAGTAGTTTAGTTATCACTATCAGCACTGACCTGAGGATCTTTCCATGCACTTACCCATTTATCAACTTGTTGCTTAATTATTGGGCTGTAACATAGATTTTTTTTTTTTCAATTTGACAAATTTTGCTCCAAATATTGATGATAGTCAACGACTTTTAATTTTACTTCTAATTTTATTTGCAATCATCACCATTCTTTAATGATAATATTGTATTTTTTTTCTTGAACGACTATCCCAGCATAAATATTTTTTTCTGTATATATACGTTAGTTACATGTCCTTTATTGACTTTGTCAAAGTAAACTCATGAAGTTATAATAAATAATACATGTGCATACAGCCTACAAATAGAGAGGATAGACAGAAGATTGTACGATGTATTAAAATGGAGACACCAAATTCACTAATTTTTGTCCTCCATTTTATCTTATTTTCAGTTGCTACAGCTCAAAATTCAAACACACAGATGCCAATCGGGGTTATACTCGATTTGGACACCCTTTTCGGAAAAATGGCACAAACCAGCATTACAATGGCTTTGGAAGATTTCTACACAATACATTCGAATTATAGTACCAGACTTGTGCTCCACACCAGAGATTCCAACAAGGACAATCTCAAGGCTACATTAGCAGGTGACTGATCAACTTGTATAAATGTTCAATTATTTTTAGTAATTGTGTGAAATAGTATACTTCTATTTTGATGTAAAATATTCATAGTTTATAAAAATAGTCATCAAAATTGGTCATTCATAGTTAAATAGGCAAACTAATTGTACAAAAATAAAAACCTTATTGAAATCCATTAGCCCATTTCTTGGCATGCTTCTGTCGCCGCAGCCCCATTTATTCTTTGTACATTGTTTTCCTATTCAAATTTAATCAGATAAACTGTAATTAAAAGATCAATTTGTTTACCCATATTAAATTATTAATAAAGGTTGATTATATATTGAAACATGGACCACTTCAGGCATATAGATTAGCAGAGACAACGAAACAGAGGAATCCAATTTATTTCAAGGTGTATTTATTATATGTAACCACAGAAATAGTTACTTATAGCAAATAATTTAACCAATTTACTTTAAAGACACATCTGGTTGAGTTTCAACTGGTGGTTTTTTTCCTTGGGCCAAGATCAGTTTGGACCTGCAGTACACTATAACTCAATAACCAAGTTTAAACCTGCAATAGAGTATACAGTATACACAAGAGAAGGAAAATACATTTAGCATAGTGTTGTTTGCATGAAACACCAGGCTTGCCCGTAGATGACATGAGCTTCATCGCTTGAGTACTCCACTTGTCATCATATACCCCGCCCAGGTCTAGCAAACATTGGTGCAATTGAGTTAATAAAAGAGGGAGCATTCTCACTACAGCAAAAAGTACTTTTTGTAACCGGAATTCCAGTCTCAAAAAGTAGTTGTGCCGGTCGTAGACAATAAAATCAGTCGCTGGTAGCTGATTCCGATCGCTGAAAGTCTGATCACAAAAAGCACTATCGCAGATATTCTTCTGCTGATGTAAACAGTTGCTGAATGACTTCAGCCGGTCTCTGATACTTTTTTCTATGACTAAAATTTTTTTGTCACTGTTTTTTTTGCTGATGTCAGGAAATAGCTTCAGCAGCCAAAGTAACGGTCACTGAAAGTCAAAAACCGGTCGCTAAAAGTTTTTTGTCAGTTTTTTAGAATTTTTTTATTATTTAAATTTACATCATTTAATAATTGGTACGACACGTACTAACATATAACACACTAGTACATAATAACAAATTAGCCACGGTCAAAAATTAAATTTACTCACGGATTCGCTACCGTGAGTAATGCTGGCGTTTGTAGAAGTGGAAGAATACACCCAAGGTTCCTTAACCGTGACTAGATTTTCATTTACCCATGGTTGACTCCAGAGTACACCCACGGTCCCTTACCGTGACTAAATTTTTATTTACACACGGCTGACTCCAGAGCAAACGTGGATAATGGTGATTGATTTATTTTTATTTTTTATTTTTAAAATTCTTCCCAGTTGAAGCCATGGGTAAAGATGATCTAGCTATATTAGTTAAATAGCAGATACATACATAATGTGAATTAGAAATATTGAAATAACTTAGGTTTTTCATTAATTGAATTAAATTAATTTACAGAGAACATTAAATAATAAACACAAACCACATATCAAACAAGGGTTTGCTTGTATCAAGTAAATAAAAATCTGTAAAAATGAATTATAAATTAGGTGTGTACAAACCACCAACAATTTTGAATCTGTCATAAAGAAAAGAAAATTGAATATGGGTCAAGTTAGAGCAACTTTCTCCTAGACTAGTACTTCAATTATTTCTTCCTCCTATTGTTCCTCACATCCATCTTTGCAACTTTTGTCTCAACAGAGTATGCCTTAGAGTGCTAAGGGACCCTGACCCTTGTTCACCACACAATATATCCTTTGCTTTCTCTACAACCTAATGACCATAGAAGGTAGTGCAGTTTGGTTGTGTCACCTTCCTTAGAAGGGTGTGTAGCCTCCGGTCTTACTCACGATGCAAATACACCTCCATTACATCCCACAGGCCTTCAAATCTCAACAAACTCAATATCTAATTTTTTATCAGTCAAGTTTTTGCAATAGAAGAGAACACTTCTTTATAGTACATCACTCTGAAGCTCAAGATTGTTTATGAAATACTAATCATCCTCACCCTGGAAACATACAAGAAACGTATTTATAAATCTCAGACATTAGTACTGCTGAAGTACTTAGACAAGTTCATACTTTTGAGGGCACAGAAGATGTTTCTTAATTTGCAGGTTATACTTATACCCAAAATTTTAAAAGAATTTTGAAGGGCCCAAACAAGAAATAAATCATAACATGCAAGTTACCTTGTAATTGACTCTGTAGCGTGTTCATGGCTGGGAGTTTGGCTCCCATCCCTTCTTTGTTGAGGAATAGAAACTAGCAAATGTTCTATTTCACCGTGACTATTGGCTAGTACAAAAAAAAGATTCAGTAAAAATAAATTTAACTCAAATCTCAAGTAACCCTAATTGACAAACACCAAAATAATGCCCACTGATGTAACCAAAAAGAGGGTTCTGTCATCGACAGAGAGAGAAGGGTTTGGGCGCACGCTAAGGGTTATGTTGTCGATTTTCGACACTGACACCTCATTTTTTTCGGGTCGAAAAACTTTCAGCGACCAGCGCCTTTGCCGATTACAGATATGGTCGTTGAAAGTCATGGTCGCCGTTGATTTTTGTTTTTTTTTTTTTGACAAAAACAACAATCTGCAACCGGCGTCAACATCAGTCGTTGATACTGATCATAGTAAAATAGTTCTGCTGTAGTGTCTGCCCTTTATAGTGAACTGTTTTGAGAAAAGTGCCTTTTATGCCCCTCGAACCAAATCCCACAGTTAAATTATATACTTTCTTTATCAACAAAACTAAAGTAGATCTCTTTTGATTTTATTTTATTTTAAACTCCCTATAAAATTAGGATGTAAAATTCTTTAATCTTCTTGCAGCACTAGACTTGCTACAAAACAAGACAACTGAAGTCATCATTGGACCTCAGCAGTCCTCACAAGCTGTTATTGTCTCTGAAATCGGCAACACAAGTCACGTACCAGTAATTTCATTCTCAGCTACCAGCCCCACTCTTTCCTCCATACATTTGCCCTACTTTATTAGGACAACCATAAATGATGCAGCTCAAATAAAAACCATTACCTCTCTCATCAAAGCCTATGGATGGCCAGAGGTAGTTCCAATCTACGAGGATACTGATTTTGGACGGGGCATTCTCCCCTTCCTTGCCGATGCCCTTGAAGAGATCAATGTGCGAATCCCTTACCATAGCTTTATATCAAAATTGTCAACCGATGCCCAAATTAAGCAAGAACTCTACAAGTTGCAAACCATGCAAACAATGGTTTTTGTAGTACACATGTCACCTTCCTTGGCCTCTAATCTATTTTTGAAGGCTAAAGAAATAGGTATGATGGGTGAAGGGTATGTATGGATTATGACAGATGGAGTCACAAACATGGTTGATTCCTTAAATGAAAGTGTTACCAGAGCAATGAAGGGCGCTCTAGGCATACGGCTATATGTACACAAGACTAACGAGTTGAATAACTTCACAACTAGATGGAAAAGGAGATTTCATGAAGACAATCCCCAAGAAATGTCTAACGACCCTAGCATCTATGCATTATGGGCATATGATACCATCTACGCACTAGCAATGGCAGCTGAAAAAGTAGGGGTTCAAAATACCGAAATTGACAACTCTACAGCCCCTCCACCACTGCATGTTTTTCCCAAAGGACCACAACTTCTTGACGCGATAACCAATATCAAGTTTCAAGGATTGAGTGGCAACTTTGAATTAGTCAACAGACAGTTGCAGTATTCTTCATTTGAAATAATTAACATTGTTGGAAGGGGAATAAGAGAAGTTGGATATTGGAGAGTGGAACAAGGATTATCAAGGGAAGTAGATAAAAGCAACAACAAGAGTTATTACTCAACATCACCTGGAGATTTAAATCCTGTTATCTGGCCAGGGGAAACAATTGTTGTGCCCAAGGGTTGGGGAATCCCAGTCAGTGGGACAAAATTACGTGTTGGAGTTAAAATGGGTCGAAATCCCCAGTTCATGAAGGTGGAGGTAGACCCTCACACAAATGCAACAAGAGCAAGCGGGTACTCAGTTGATGTGTTTGAAGCAGCAGTAAAGCGATTGCCTTATGCAGTCCCATTCGAGTATGAACATTTCGGAGGGACATCTGGTGAAAGCTCACTCACCTATAATGATTTGGTCTATCAAGTTTATGTTGGGGTATGTATTTCCTTATGATATAGATAAATATTATTTTTATCACAAATAATATAATTAGTATTCTTACAACTGCTATTAATTTATAGTTAAATACGGTTGAGGCTTTTGCTAATGTACTTCGCACCTCAGTGGATATATAAGAATAAATCCATTTGATAAGTTAAATTTGTTCTAGACACTGATAAATTTGTACTGTATTTCTACTCTACTATCATGCATATTATTTGAGGCACTATCAAGTACCTACTGATAATTACAATTAGCGAACAATTTTTAATCAAGCAATGGTGTATATGTCTGTGTCCTATCATCCATTATTTTGCAGGACTCATTTATATACTTGCAATAATAAAAGTTAGCCTTCATTTTTTAACTTCTCTAACTTCTTTGATCTATTAACAATACTTGAAAACAAAAAATTACCTTTTGACTAAAGAAATTGCTTCCTCTTGCAGAAATACGACGTTGTTATAGGGGACATTACAATAAGATACAACCGTACACGCTATGCTGACTTCTCAGTGCCATACACCGACTCAGGAATAGCAATGATTGTGCCAGTTAGGGATGCCGTAAAGAAAAGTACTTTCATTTTCTTAAAGCCATTAACTGCTAATCTATGGCTAGGATGCTTTGCGTTTTTTATCTACACAGGTTTCGCCATATTGATACTAGAGCCAAATATTAGGTCTTCCCTCAAGGGTTCATTATCAGGATATCTTGGAACTATAGTGCATCTATCACTGTTTGGATATCGTAAGTAAAAGTTTTTTTTTAATAGAAAAAGGTCTAAAAAATACCTACAGATTTTGTTTAATCTGAAAAGAACTGTTGAATCTATTGGCTACCATAATTAGTAGATCTATAATTAATTAACAAACTACTAATTTTGCAATTAAATTGCAGAAGAGAAGCTAAAGAGCAGCCTATCGAAGATAGTTGTTATAATATGGTTCTTTGTTCTCCTTGTCTTGGCGTCGAGTTATACTGCTAGTCTAACCTTCATGCTAACGGTACAACAGCTTCAACCAACAGTAACTGACATCTATGATATCCAAAGGAACGGTGAATATGTTGGATATAAAAGTGGTTCCTTTGTGGAGGGCTTGCTTCAGGAGCTCAATTTTGACAGGTCAAAGATGAGAGGTTTACTACCCTGAGGAATTTGCAGAGGCCCTTGAAAGAGGAAGTGCAAATGGTGGAGTTGCTGCAATTGTCCATGAAATACCGTACATCAAATTGTTCCTAGCCAAAAATTGCAAGTCATATACTATGGTTGGACCGATTTACAAGACAGCAGGCTTTGGATTTGTAAGTTTAACATTAATTATTCATATTCATATGCAAGACACTAATTGCATCAACATGCTTACACATACAAAAAGTTGTTCCCAAAATGACAACAACAACCGTACCTGTAGTTAATTAAAGAAAGAATCCTTCATAATTAATAAGCATGTTATTTGGTCTCAGCAAATAAAAACCAAGAGTCAGTATTATTGAGCACCATAATCTTATGTACCACTAAAACAAAGGAGCATTATTTTCATGTTCATTTTGTTCGTTAATCTTTAAATTATGGATACCATATTTACCTTTCCGATCTCCAATTTATGGACAGGCCTTTCCCAAGGGCTCTCCACTAGTCGCCGACATTTCAAGAGCAATCCTCAACATAACGGGTGGCAATGACATACTCCAAATTGAGAAGAAATGGATTGGAGACTCAAACTGCCTGAACAGTGGTAGTATCACCGTGGAGTCAAACAGCCTGAACTTTCTCAGCTTCTGGGGCCTTTTTCTCATCACAGGAGTTGTTTCCACTATCTGTCTACTAATATTTGCAACCATGTCACTCTGTAAAAAATGGCCAAAGAAGATTAACTCAATAGGAGTTGAACCAAACACTGATGAGATAATTGATATTGAAGCCTTACCTACTATGAGCCAAGAGGACGACCAAGTCAGTGATGCTGTTGGCATAGCACCTGCAGAAAGTGACACTGACACTTCACCTACAAATGCCAACACGATATCATGATCTGAATTTTTAATCTAGTTTATTTTTACAGGTTGTGCCAGCATTTCGGGCATTATCTGATGTAGTTATTGATAGTCGATAGGAAATGAGGATAGTAAAATTAATCTATTAGCTGGTTAGCTAGTATGTTTTAATGTAATAGATACGTGATCTGAATTTTTCAGATGTATACTTCTAGCAAGCCTATAAAAACTATACAGTGGTTTAACTTTTAATTCTCTTCCAACCCAGAGAATCAAAGAAGTCACAAAGTTTACTAGTCATTTGCTTTCCTCCTATGATACCTCCTCATTGATATAATGAATAATGTTTTGAGTCAGTGTCCCACGATGAAATGGCAGGTTAAACAAGCAAGGGACATCCCAACACCATCCAACTGTGCAAAGGTGACTGCTGTCGGTCAATAAAGTAGACTTGTATGGAGTCTAGTTTCTTGATTAGAGGTATACAACATAATCAGATACCCCATGACCAATTTGCCCTTCTTCAAGTGGAAGAGAGATTACGTGACAATAGCTTAAATCAAGGCAGTGATCTCTTTGTATTGAGCCCTAACAAAAGATTGTTCTCTACAATGGTTGAAGATACAAATGCTGCCATGCAAATGCATATAAATTGTCAGTGAAATATGTATGATTTCCACTTAGACCTGATAATATGTCAAACAATTGATGGAAGTACAAATAAATGTAAAAAAATCAATAATGCACAACAGCTACTTGCCCTATGCCAAAAAACCATACCTGGAATGTTTAGAAATCAGAGCATTCTTTGTTTCTTCATCAATTTTATTGTCACTGTGAGGTGAGGTTGCGTGCTCTAATGTACCAACCTTGTATCTAGTCTCTAAAACTCTTCCAAAGAGTAATGAAGCAGTTAACTGTCCTGAAATATAAAATGAAATAAGAACTTATAAATTGAGGTTGACAACTTGACATAGAAAAAAAAAATTGAATGATATCAAAAGAGAAAAAAAATGTTTAATTTCTACTTTTCCATTTTCATAACAATCAAATTTCTAGCCTAGTACAGTCCCATCCTTTACTTTAGTCTAAGAAAAAAAAAAAACCACTGTCAACAGCAGTATGGATCTCATTTACTTTAGTCAAATAAAAAAATATATAAATAAAACAAATAGGGGCTTCACAGGATACATGCTTAGTAGGTTAGTACATCAACATCTTTTACTTTGAAGTAACTCGAGTACCCTACTAGTCTAGTACATCAAATATGCAACAGGTCTACATGCTACAGCTTCACAGATATTGAAAAAAACACAGAATCGGGAAAGGAATCAGTTCAGATCTGAAGAATCGGTGTAACTCGAACAAAAAATCGGTTAACTTGACCAAGTCAATCCTGTTCAACTGATTTTTCATGAAAAAATGATTGGCAGGAAAAAAATATTGGCTCGGACCTAACCGATACTGGTCCGACTTGACCAAATCAACTCACACCTGGCTGATTTTGCAAGCCATCCATATAATGGTTGGGAAATCATAGCTGGGCCACGCACTAATGTGTTGCTTAATTGCACATTTGAGGATAATGAGGAGGCTAAATTGGGTTAAGCTGAGTATAATTGAACAGTTCAATTTTTGTTTATCATCACATTTTTGGGAACCCCTATCACCTAATTTTGCAGAACACCAAATTGCAATAATTCCATATGTGTACTATAAATATATAAATAAAGTAAAATGGTTTTCATAAAGAAAAGTTCCAAGAGAAACTCAATTAGAGCAACAACACTTAGTTGAGTAGCAGAACCAAACTGCTCTAATTGAGACCTTAAAATAAACCTGTTTGGATCCATTTCCAGTCTGTTGCATTTAGCATTTCTCAATGCACAGCAATTGCTCTTATCCAGAAATGAAATCAAATTCAGTCCATTTTTTAATCTAAATACCAGTAAGAAAATAACTTCTAAGTACCTTAGATCTATACTGCCTGAGGCAGATGCAGCCCCCTTCTCCAATGAAGCCTCCAGAGATTGTACTTTTAAATAGATTTTTTCTGATTTGGGAGGAACTCTGTCTATGGTTGATTTATTTCTCCTTTTGATTGAAACGTGTAGCCGTTATTGAGCTACACGTTTCATAACCATTGTTGATTGATTTCTCCTTTTTTTGTCTATTTGAGAGCAAAAGAGAATTAGAAAGAGAGAAAAGAGGAAGGACAGTTTTGTTTTGTTAGTTTTGTTGTCATCCAATGAGGTACTTGTGCTTTACATCAAGGGGACAGGCATAAATCATAAATGTGGTGCATGTTGCACATCCACCCATGAAAAAGTTTATATTTACTTTGGAGTGAGGCTATGGTACTATGCATAATGCATATTGGTCAGTATCATAGATAAGTATTTGCATTTTCAAAGTCTAAATAATCACACCAATCTCCATATGAAGATATACATGTAGATCAAATTTTATATTTTTTACAATTTTCTAACTATTTTTTAAACAAGTAGAAAATCACTATAATAACCTAAAATAAATATAAAATTTGTTCACCAAATATATTACACATCTATCTATGAAAAATGTGGTGCATATTACACATCTATCCATGAAAAGGTTTATATTTTGTGTATATATTTTGCTGGTTCAGAAAAATCCATATTTTCTTTTTTTGATGAGACAGAAAAAATCTCTCTCTCTCTAGAGAGTAGAGAGTAGCTAGAGAGAGAAAATAGTGAGTGTGTCAGTGTGTTGCTGCACTGAGACAGGCAGACTGAGTGCCCAAAGAAAGCTGTTGCCTTTTAAGCGTCTCCTGTTATCACATATATGCATGCCAGCTGCCAGTTGGCTAGCTGACTCAGATTTGTAGGGACCACATATTAAAAGCACATAAGAGAGGTGCTGCAGCACCAGCACCAGCACCAGCACCAGCATCATCTGAGGTACCTCACCGTTTGAGTTTGAACCTGATCCGTGCATTATATTTTGCACGACTCTTAAAGAGTTTTGTTCATTCACATGCTTGTACTCAGATTGCCTCCGATTGAAACTCCAACGGTAAGGTAATGGCGAGAGATTCAGACTCACATCTTACTTCCAGAAGCTTCACAAATTTTCACCTCACCAGCTTTAATTAACCCAACAAATCTTTAAACCATAGTAGGAATTATTGGCCCATACCGATCCGGATCGGCCCATACGGATCGGTATTGGCCTATCTCGATCCGATTCTGAGCCGATCCTCACGTAGCAAATTATAAAGAAAAAAAAAAACTCCGATCCTGAGTCGATACAGATTTGATACCCCAATACCGATCCTGAGCCGATCTCAATCCCAATACCGATTTATTCCTACTATGCTTTAAACTCAATTTTTGCATTCACTTCTAACTAATTAATCTGTGACTCGATCCCAATTTGATGACTACAATTTTTAATTCGTAACTCAAAATTTTGAGTTTGTATTGGGACCGTTGGATCGGGTGATGGGAAACTTAATTGTGCATTATTATAAAGCTATATTACTCGGATACTTCAGTTTTGGCACTATATCCGTATCAGACACGTATCGGATACCAATATGCATCCAATACGGTCATGCGAATACTGCTGTCAGTGCCAGTGAACTGTGCACCCGTGAGCTGCGCTTGTGAGTGGAGCTAAAGCTGTGAACCGCGCAAACACCAGAAGAAATTTGAGTTTTTTTTTTTCTACGGGATGCGTGATTCGAATCTGAGAAGGTCTAGTCCCAGCGCAAAACACTTAGCCACTCCACCAAGATTTGTTTTGTGATATATTTCAGTAACTATATTATTTAATTTATTCTTATAAATTATAGCTTCATTTAGTAAATTAGATTTTTATCATATATTCACTTTTTAATTAGACTTTTTATGGTTATTTAAATGTAATATATAATATCCGTACAGGGGCGCTGGTGTTTGCTTAAAGAGTTTCATGCCCCTGTTTCGTTCTAGATTTTTGAAAATTACTATATTGCCATATTCGTATCGTATCCGATACGATACCCGTACCCGTATTCATGCAACATAGCTATAAAGTAATTTAATTGTGCAACGTCAAACACGAATTACAGGAAACTTATGTATCTCTTAATTTATTGTCAAATCATGAAAAATCTGATAACTTTTAAGCAGTTAATTGTTTAAATTTCTGACAATTTGTAATTAATTTAGACACCCAATTAATAAAAATAAGTAATAACCTTAAATGAAAGATAAATGAATAAGCCATAGCTGGCCTGGCCCAACAAATCTCTAATTTACGGCCCAATAAATTTGCAAATTTTCCCGAGGCCGAATCTGAAGTAAATCAAATTTTGAATTATGATCTGGACCGTTAATTAATTAGAATCTAGATCAATTCGGTCCGAGGAAAAAATGCACGCGCGCTAAAGCAGATATGATGGGGAAAAAAAACATGTATCCACAGGTTTAGCTCATGATCTGATTTATTAATTAGTACCATATGATTTTCAGTTTATTAAACTATTTATTAGGTTAATATATGATGGTGAAAATTAGTTGGTTGACATCGATCCTTCTGCAAGGTCTGATATGATAATTTTTTTTGTCACATTTGCATCTTCATCACACAATTGTTCTCTTTTGAATTATAAATTTGTAGACAAATAAAATGTTTCAATATGTTTTAATTTGGAAAATTGGTCTAGATGTAATTTTTTTTTAAATTGAATTAATAAAAGTTAAAAATATTCTTCGAATTATACTTCTCGAATGAACGTCCTATAGAATATTCTGTTGATTATCCGGTACAAACAAAAGTGTAATGAGTCAAATCATAGCACAATTGAATAGAAAAAAGTTCTAAAATTGTTGTACCTAAAGGAAAAAATTGAGATATTTAAAAGATGGAGTTACAATTAAGTAGCTAGCCAGTTAGTATATACTTTTAGATTGTTTATACTTACAATTGGTAAGTATAAAATTCAGGCTCTCGATCCGGCCCCTTGAGTCCGGAAAAATGCCATAAAACTCTCAAAGTCCAAGTAGCATGCACCAATGTGGCTTTCCATCCGGCAGGGTGTCTTTGGTCTCAGATCAGGTGGCCATATGAAAAAAATCTTGTGTACGACCAATGCTGGAATCTATGCCAGGAAATTAAATTATCACTTTTTTTTTTCTCGGGGACAGATAGCGCACGTATAATCATTACTTTGGATTTTGGTAAATTATTGTACCTTCCAGCAGCTTAACACAGTATTGTATAAAAATTAATTGAACTGAGGCAGCCTGTTTAATTAGGGCCCTAATCTATTGATTCAGGCCCGAGTTTTGAGCCCACGCCAATTCGCTTACATTCTGCTCTGTTCAATAGCAACTCATTGGACAAATGGGTCCATCGAGCAATAAATCAATTTAACATACAGGTTTTACTTTTTAGGTATACAAATCAAATCAGCAAATGCATGCAAGTAAGGGTATGTGAATTATAACTTCGGTTTGATTTGGTTTTAAAATTTTTAAAACCGAAATTACCGAACCGACAGCAAATTAATGCATGGAAGGTTTAAAAATGTTGGAAAAGTTTTTTTGTATATATAATTTTTGTTGGATTTTCTCAACCTGCTGCAAATTAATTAATTTTTGTTGGATTTAATTTTTGTTTGATTTTTTTCGAACCTGCAAATTAATTTATATTCATCAAAATAAATTAGTTCTCACACATATTACTTGTCAACAAAATAATTTAAAATTCGAATAAATTGTCAACATATTAAATGAAATAAAATAGACGACGCTCACGCTTAATCAACTTTCAATATTTGAAATTTTAGTTCCTTGTGTTGATAATCAGTGGATCTTTTAGACTATAAAACTCTAATTTTCTGATTATTGCACTGATTATGTAATTATGCCAATGTTAATTGTACGAACAACATTCAATTAAGTTGAAGCAATCAAATCATTAAAATAAATTAAATTAATGGGTGATCGTGTCGTGATGAATGTGGATCTAGGCCCCAAAAGTAAAAACAAACGAACAAAAAGAAATAAATAATAAAGGAGCAATAATTAAGAAGCATATTTAGCTTTAAAAAGGAAGTACTTGATATGCAAGATTTTAGTTTCGGTGGATCACAACTCCCACAAGTCATATATTTAGCTTCCTCATGCGGAAAGTGCTTGTAACTATTTGACACTAAGGCTATGTTTGGATGACACAAGAGTAGAGACTATTTAGAATAGTAACTATGTATTCAGAATGACAATGTGCATCCAAGGTTTTAAATAATTATTATTGTGTTATAGCAGAAATGCTAAAAAAAAAAGCTATTGCAAATAGTATAGCTATCCTACATAGTATTTTTTTTGTTTAAAAATATATTTTTTAGTTTTTTTTACTAATTATCAATATTATTTAAAATCTCATAGATCAATAAGTAATATAAAATTAATTAAGAAATTACAATATTCATATTGAATTAATATAAAGTTTAAATTACTATTCGTAATATCTCTACTAATATCATAAACTATCTATCTTTTTTCATTTAAAATAACTTATGCATCATGATATAAATTATATATTTTTTCTATTAAAAAAACATAGATATTATGGAATAAACTATTTATCTTTTTTTATTTAAAAATAAAATTAACTTGTACTTTAAAAAAATTAATCTTTAAAATTAATTTTCAGGTTGAGCATTTATATAAAAGTCTATGTAACATAGCATGCGCTATAGCGCATAATGTGTAGCACAAATAACAATTGTAACTAAAATAATATACTTTTATCCTATAGCGTAATATTTAAGATTCAAAAATATTATAGCGTAGCTATTTAGAATAAGTTTTACAATTATTAAAAAGAATGTTGTAAAATATTATTGATTTGGCCATTTGGGTCAATGGATGCGACGGCTCCCATGTGAGATGTGAGCTAGCTACTGTTCTTGCAAGTGCTCTAAATAGCGCATTTCAGGAAGGAAAAAGGAAATGTTGTGGCCATTTCAAGAAATGTTGTAGCGCATTTGGAAAAAATAATGTTCTTCCTAATCATCGTTCGTCATGACCATTTGAAAAAGTTTACATTAAATGTTGTGGCGTAACTTAAATAATTGAGAGTTTCAACACAGATACATGCATAGTTGTACCTTGAGGAAGCGACACACGGTCCCACGGACACATGCGTATGTCGTGAAAAGAGAAGACGTGTGGGGGCCCATCGGCCATCATTGTTCCCCAAACAATTTGAATGAGATTGATTGTTGTAGAATCTAAAATGCTCCGACTCAGTTGCCTTTTCCTCTTGCTCTGAGACTCCGTGATCTTCCCATGGAGAGCTGTGTCTTCTATTACTTAAAGGCTCTTAATCCACGGATTAATTCCTATTTGAAATAAACTTCCCCATTTGCATCCTCCGTATATTTTCAATTGACGTTTTTTGTCCAACAGTAAATTAAATGGATAATTAATTGTTGGGTACCTTACCTATTAAAACATTATGAATTGCTTATTAATTATTAAGAAGCTTAATATTTTTACTACATAATTTACTTCCGTTGCTGTGTACGGGCACAATTACTAGTTTCCCTATTAAAATACTCAAAATTTGTTGTTTCTCCATTTTAAACTAAAATATTTTTCTATTTCGCTATCAAAATACTCAATTATCTTATTTCCCTATTTAAAATTAAATATTAATTTCCATAGTTCCTCTTCGAAACACTAAAATATCTTATTTTTCCATTTTAATTAAATGAAAAATATTAGAGATATTTAAGGGTTGTGGAGGCCTTATCAGAGCATTTGCTCTGATGTGACAGTTTTTAATTCAATTTCATAGATGTGGAAGAATTTTTTTATTTATAAATACAAGAAAGTTTCTTATTTAAAAAATTCTTTATCAATTTCATGGCCAAATAATTGTCTCAAATTATTTGTCCTTTTAAATTTATTGTTGGCATGTTTTTATAAAAACTCTAAAATTAATTTCAGAGATATGAGTGTTTACAAACTTTAGAGACTATAATTTCTAAAAAGTAGTTGACAATTATTTATAAGGAAGCTGATAATTGTACCCCAAACAAAGTATCTGTGCGCGTCCTCCAACCTTCTAGAATATCGGCGACAAAAAGATCAGGTTTTACTTCATACAGCGCAATAACAATACCAATCTTTTTTTATTGTATAGAATTTTGCTGCATGAAGAAAAAAACGCTCTGTTAAACAAATTTAACAAAAGCACTGCGAAATGCAGCGAATCAATAATATAATTTAAACATATAAAGAAAAACGTTTAATCTACTGCATTAAAGTGTTTAACTTTCATTGTAAATGCATTAAATTTTCATTTTTAAAAACAAAAACGAATCCCCGAATTCGTCCCCGAGCAAAAATTTACAGATCTAAACTGGAACCAATCCCCAAGCACGTCCCCGAGCACGAAATTTACACCTCTAAATTTGTACTATCCCCAAGGGCGTCCCCCAGCACAAAATTTCTTCATTTGTGCAGAATGTGCTAGGAACAGTATATGTGAACAAGTAAAGCATGTAAACCAATATGTACTAGCAAGCAAACAACATAAACAAAACATTGAAAATTTGTGCATATAAACCTCTGTTTACAAATACATTTTAAAGCATATAAATCTGTGTTTACAAACATTGAAAAATTTGTGTTTACAAACATATGAACCTGTGTTTACAAACACATTTTAAAGTTTATTTTTCAAACACATTTTAAAGCATATAAACCTGTGTGTAAAGTAAGTAAAACCAATATATACTGGCAAGAAAACAACATAAACAAAGCAATAAAAATTTGTTCATATAAACCTGTATTTACAAACATATTTTAAAGCATATAAACCTGTGTGTAAAGCAAGTAAACCAATATATACTGGCAAGTAAACCTAGGAGACAACACAATATTTAGTTTAACATATTTAAAATTAATAAGATAAACAATTAGCAAAATTTTAGTTACAAAAACTACATGACATCTGTTTGAATAGTCACCAAAAATCAGAAAAAAAAAAAACTGAGCCACTTTACCAGTAAATACCAGAAAATGAGTTAGGCTAATATGACACTAGTGTTATGTAAAACTAAATAACACCACATCTTAAACTCTTAGATCTGCTTTAAGATCCGTAATATCCGCTTTTACTGTGCAAGCACTTCATTTTGTACGGATCTTAAAGCAGATCTAAGGGTTTAAGATGTGGTGTTATTTAGTTTTATATAACACTAGTGTCATATTAGTCCAACTCCCAGAAAATTCAGAAACATCAAGAAAGACTGATTTATACTAGAAAATACCATAAAAAACTGACCCTTTCACCATAAAATACCAGAAAGTCCAGAGATGTGCTGAACATAATTTCTAAATTCTTCGCTTTACAGGTAAATAGACTAAAATTTCTAGTTAGGCATTTAATTATAGTTACTGTTGGTTGATTTTTCTTAGAATTCACTGTTATATTCTATCTATAACTCGGGCTGATTTCTTAGAATTCACTGTTATGTACTGAAAATTATGCTCAATTTTCCTTCTAACAATATTTTTTGCATTTAATTATCCAATTTGTGTTTAAAATCTGTGTTTACATTTTTTGCATTTAATTATCTGGTATATGGTTGTTTTTTTTGCATTTAAAATCTGTGTTTACAAACATATAAACCTGTGTGTAAAGCAAGTAAACCAATATATATTGGCACGAAAACAACATAAACAAAGTAATGAAAATTTGTGCATATAAATTTGTGTTTACAAACACATTTTAAAGCATATAAACCCGTGTTTACAAATATTGAAAAATTTGTTACAAACATATAAACCTGTGTTTACAAACACATTTTAAAGCATATAAACCTGTGTTTATAAAAATTAAAAAATCTGTGTTACGAACATATAAACCTGTGTTTACAAACACATTTTAAAGTATATAAACCTGTGTGTAAAGCAAGTAAACCAATATATACTGGCAAGTAAACCTAAGAGGCAGCACAATATTTAGTTTAACATATTTGAAATTAATAACATAAACAATTAGCAAAACTTCAATTACAAAAACTACATGACATCTATTTGAGCAGTCACCAAAAATTAGAAAAAAAAAATTGAGCCACTTTACTCGTAAATACCAGAAAATTCAGAAACATTAGAAAAAACTGACCCCTTCACCAGAAAATACCAGAAAGTCCAAAGATGTGCTGAACATAGTTTATAAATTCTTCACTTTAGAAAACTGACCCTTTCACTAATTTGTCCTTCTTTGTTGTCCTTCATAACTACATAGTTTATAAATTATTCACTTTAGAGGTAAATAAACTAAATTCCCTAGTTAGGCATTTAATTATAGTTACTGTTGAATCCGGTATATGGTTGATTTTTCTTAGAATTCACTATTATATTCTATCTATAACTCGGGCTAATTTCTTAGAATTCACTGTTATGTACTAGAAATTCTGCTCAATTTCCCTTCTAACAATATTTTTTGCATTTAATTATCCAATTTTCTTAGAGTGATGTGCTGAATATTTTTTGCATTTAATTCAAGTGTTTAATTTTCATTGTAAATGAGTTAAATTCTTATACCTATGAACAAGTAAAACATATAAACCAATATAAATCTTTAGAATAAAACATATAAATCTCATGTACAAAGAATTAAAATCTCAACAATAATATTTCAAAGCATATAAACCTTAACAATAACACTGCATTTATAAAGCATATAAACCTCATGTACAAAGAATTAAAACCTCAACAATAACATTTCAAAGCATATAAATCTCATGTACAAAGAATTAAAATTTCAATAATAACATTTCAAAGCATATAAACCTCAACAATAACACTGCATTTATAAAACATATAAACCTCATGTACAAAGAATTAAAACTTCAACAATAACATTTAAAAGCATATAAATCTCAACAATAATACTACATTTACAAAGCATATAAAGATTGTGTACAAAGCCTTGAAAATTTTAATAGTTGTAGACTGAGCTTTAAAAACTTGAAAATTTAAAGTCTCATGAGTTTTACTTTAAAATTACTCAAAAGTATTTCTTAATGGATCTTATTTGAAAGATAAAATCGAATAGAAAACGTTCGTATTTTTAAATTTGTAAAATTCATCATGGATCGTCAGAAAAATAAATTATAATGATCAGAGAAAAAATAAAAGAGAGTGGGTGAAAGGAATATTTTCATTTTTGGCTTGAAGACAAAAGTAGTTAGGAGTTGAAACTATGCAGATTTAGAATTTTAATGCTTTCAGACAGAAGTTTACATGCTTGCGAGTAGCATTGTAAAATGTTATAAACATAGCTTTAAATGTTTTGATATTAGTACTGGAAATGGAAGTTAGACAATATTGGAAGTTTTTTCTGTTAAATTACTTGGGGGACGCGCTCGGATATGATGACTCGGGATACTAGAACATTTCTCTATTTATAAACTCATTTGAGTTGTTAAAATGTAGATGCTCTCAATGTTACGTTATTTTGGATTTTCTAAAAATGACCTCCACTATGCTGCATACATTGTAGTTGTTCTATGACAATAACTATGAGAAATTGACCCTGGTTCAAAATTAAATCTGAATTATTTATCAGAGTCTTTTTATTACATTCAAATTTTAAGATACTCTATCTATTTTCTTTTTAAAAAAACATTTTAATATTCTTTTATTTTAATAGAAAACAAGTCAAAAGCACATGAGTAAACATTTTAACATTCATAATATTTTAATATAAAAGTTACGATTAATTGATTGTTCTGACTAACATTTATAATATTTTAATATAAAAGTGGGAAATGTTGTTTCCGCTAAATAATTCAGCGAAACTAGTAAATGAAAGATTTTGAAATAATTTGAACGTCATGTTTTGCTTTTTAATTTATATTATTTTAATGTTATGAATAAGTTTTTTGAAAAAATGTGCGTCTATTTTATTTATCAGAATAAACATTCTTTAAACAAATAAAAAAATATATAATTTGAACTGAAAAGTAAACTTAATGAAGCCTAATTGTCCACAGTTTTTTGTCCACCATTTGTCTACAGATTTGACTTGCGCGAATACTATAAAATTACTTCTACATGCTGTATAATTATACAATATATCACATAAAATATATCAGTTAATCACAAAACATCTAATAACTATTTGAAGTGGTCTCATGTTAGTTAGAAAAAGATTGCAACTTGCACAACATTACAAAATAAATGTACTTTCAAACCGTACTTTCGGAAATTACAGTTATAGAAAATTATTGGCAATTAGAGTTAATTATTAGTGTCCACACTGGGTTGAATCTTATATACTGTAAAATTGAATCTTATATACTGTAAAATTGAATCTTGTATACAGTAAAATTTTCAATTGAATCTTGTATAATGTAAAATTGAATCTTCTACACAGTAAAATTTACAATTGAATCTTGTACACTGTAAAATTGAATCTTGTATAATGTAAAAATTAAATCTTGTATACAGTAGAATTTTCAATTGAATCTTGCATACTGTAAAATTGAATCTCGTATACTGTAAAATTTTCAAATAATACTGTAAATTTTTAATTGAATCTTGTATATTGTAAAATGACAGTTAGATGGAAGTGGATAAGATTGTGGACAAATGGTGGACAAAACCTAGTGGACAGAAACCTTTTCTCTTATTTATAATGGAAAAATGATCAGCAATCGGTTGTCAATTCCTTATCTGAAACCTGATTATTGAGTTTTAAGGTAATAATGGCACAAAAGAAGAATATATCTTCGAGGAAATTAATTGGCTTTTAACTGCAATGCACAAAAGAAGAATCTTCAAGGAAATTAATTGGTTTTTAACTGTAATCCTATTCTTGGACTATTGTTATTTCCGTTCATTTATTTTCCATAGTTCTAAAATTTACCACAACAAATAAATAAGCACCAAATTTTAGCAGTATCTCATTAAAATATATGTTCATTTTAAATTAAATTTGAGCTAATTGAAACGGACAACTCAGATCTCATTCTACAGGGTCATGTTTTGCACTGGCTATGAACTAAAATTTTAGGGTACGTTAATTTGAGGATTAGTGCAAGAATAGTAATTATGACTTAGTGATTGAAAATATATAGTGCTAACCCGAGTAGTTTAAGAATTAATAATATTAACTTTGAACTATTCGGGTTAGCAAAAATATCTTTTGAATATAATTTGATATTAACATTTATTATATTACATTTGATATATAAACTAATATTATATTAATTTTAAACTAATCTTTTAATGCTAATTTATATTTTATTTAATACTAATATAAACATAATATGATATGCACGAATGGAAGTTTGACTCTTGTAGAAGCACTTCGTGAAGCTTGTCTTCATTTGATTGATTCTTTTCAAATTTTGCCCTTCTTATGAAGAAGAAAATCTCTTTTTGAGAGAAAGAGATGAAAAAGATTTTAATATTTCAACCAATTTTTCAGAAATATCTGCATATGGATATACAAAAGTTATGGTATAATAAAAAAAAATACTTCTTCACTTCACCATCCATATTTTTTTTTTGCGAAAAAAGAACATAAAATGAATGAGTAAAATATTTTTTTTTCTGAAAAAAAAGGAAAAAAAATGAAAAAAGAATTATATTTATTTAATATTAATCTAATATTTCAACTAATATTATGTTGTATTTAACATTTAAACTAATATTATATTGCATTTAATAATTAAACTAATATTATATTACATTCCATAGTTAACATTATACTAATATTATATTAGATTAAAATTTTAAATTAATATTATAGCTCCATTATCATATTATGCACGTAGATGTCATGATCCGCCAATGACTATGATTGAAAGATAAAATTTCAAATTTATTATCAACCCTCCAATAAGATAATCTATCTTCTTTTGATTAAATGCATCTTTTATATATGTAGAAATCTAAATTTAGTTAGAAACATACTCGCCACACATACTACTACACCATATATTACAATTAAAATTAAATAGAGAATAAAATTGGAGAGAAAATCAATTTATTCATTTCCTTATTTCTCCTCTCCAGCTAGCCCATTCCTTATTTCCTTATTTAAGAATCATAATGGATGATAAATTTATTTTTAAGAATATCAAATGATGATATCTTTTAAAATTATTTTCTCAGCATTTGATATCTCCAAATTTAATACATTACTCAATTTAAGCTATAGTAAATCTTTTTACAATTTTACTTCTTCTATTTTGATAAGATAAAATATATTTTTTTATTAGTATGTTCAAGTTCGTTCTTAATTTCAATTGTTAATTATGTGGAGAACATATGTTGAGAAGAGATTTTAGTAACATTAACTATAATTAGGGTCACAAAATGAAGCAACTAATTTATTAATACAAATTCACTTTTACTAATATTATTTTGTCATTTTGGCTTTTGCCTATGAATATATATATTTCTACAAGCCATTTGTCTTTTTTTTTGTTAATCAAATCTCATTACTTACATGAAAGTTTAAAATTTAAATTATAAATTAAACTCTTGGTATTCTTCATTTTATAATATGTTTCCGTTGCAATGTATGGGCATGATACTAGTTATATTTAATGTAACATTTTATTTATATTACTCAAATTTTATATTATATTTATTTAGAGAAGGGTTAAAATGCACTATTGGTTTTGTACTCCAACCATATCTCACATCTCTATCTTGGTTTACAAAGTTCAAATAGTCGATTCAAACCATTCATATTGTTGTACATATTAAAATATGCTTAGAGACCAAATCTTATATTTTTTGAAATTTTTTTTACTATTTTTTTAGATAAATACAAAATTACTGTTTTTGGATGGTCCAAATGGAGTGATTTTGTATCTATCTAAAAAAATAGTAAAATAATTTCAAAAAATATAAAATTTAATCTCTAAATACAGTTTAATATGTAGAACTAGATAAACGGTTCAGATCAACTATTTGAACTTTGTAAACGGAGATATAGACACGAGGATAATCATTTAGGATTCGGGAGACTTCAAAAAGTAATGATAGTCCCGGAAGGCGTCAAAATGTGTGGTTTTTCTGTGACACTTGCCTGTGATGCATGCTACCGTTATTATTCCGACTTCACTGATTCTCGTTAAGGTTTCAGATGCAGACAATCCTTTTGAGTTTCAGAAGCCATGCATCAAAGTGCAGGTGGTTTTTCTGTGACACTTGTCTGTGATGTCATTATTCTGACTTCACTCATTCTCCTTCAGCTTCCAGATGCAGACAAGTTCTTTTGACTTCCGGAAGCCGTCAAATTAGTAACAATTAGTGTATTGATAACACCCCAGTGGGACAGCTCATGTCCGATCCATCCGTGTCCGCTGTCCTGGAATATCTGTGTCCGAGCCAAGAGTATAAGCGGGTACACGGGTATGGATATAGGACTGACCGGACCTGGTATTTAGAGAAAATACCCAGCCATACCCTGACCACCTTATTTGTTTATTCGTGCTCGTGAGACCGTGTCCGTGCCTGTCCCCGTGCCCATGAATCCGTGAGGCCGACATAGAACAGTTCTGACACCCTAGCTGGCACAAGCACCAAAGCATTGATTAATTGCACATTTGAGGATGATGAAGATGATAAATTGGGTCAAGCTGAGTAAAATTGAACAGCTAATTTTGGTTTTTCGTCACAATTTTGGGAACTTCTATAACCAAACTCAGCATAGCACCAAATTTTGGGAACTGATCTTTTTTGAAATAAGAATGTGCCGTAGAGTAAAAAAATGATTTTTCATAAAGAAAATTTACCAGAGAATCCCAATTACAGCAACAAAACATAGTTGAGTTTTGAGTAGCTGAACTGACCTGTTCCAATTGAGATCTTAAAATACACCTGTCTGGATCCATCTCCACTCTGTTGCATTCAGCATTTCTCAATGCGTAGCAATTGCATATACAGAAATTAAATCAAATTCAAATTTGTTTGATCTTCTAATCTAATACCAGTAAGAAACAACTTCAAAGTACCTTAGACGTATACTGCTTGGGCCCTGATTCAGCACACTTCTCAGCAGCCCCATATTCTGTCTAAAACAAAACCTGGCAAAAAAATGTAGTTACTGTTAACCGGGTTTGGGATTTATTACTTGCTGTAATTCTCTCCCGTAATTTCATTTTTTTTTTTTTTTTTTTTCTTGTGGCATTGAACCAGGGGAGGTAGGCCCGAGCCCGGAGGGAAGTTGCTTGATAGAGAGAGAAGGTATTGGGTTTTGTCAAACGGCTTTGGACAAAATTTATCCGTAGCCAGACCTAAACAGTTGGATCTGGATTAAGATTCGTATGAAAGATATAAAATATAACAAATTTATATGATTCCATAAATCTAAACCATCCGTGTATATTTTGATAAGGATCGGACGGTTCAAGTTTGGTTTTCGATAGGACTTTGTTTCGAAGCGTCCATCGTAGCAAGGAGAAGCGTCCGCCGTTGGAAGAACCTTTCGGAGAATAATTCGTAATGGGCTTGTAGTACAGACAACCTGCCCATACATGCAAGGCCTATGGGCTTTAAGGCCCGTTAAGCTTGTAAAAGACTTCGCCTCTTTGCTCAACAATTTATTTTTTATTTTTTTTAACTATCTTTTCAAAATCCAGAAGTCTGACTACCAGACTAATGTTAGGATGTCACTGTTCAAACTATCAAAAACAGTCCTAATGACTTTAATTTCAAAATCAACCATCAATCCCCATCCATCTCTATCAATTATCGACACAACAATCGTATTTTCTCTAACAATATTACATTCATTATAAGAACTATCATTTAGTCTAATAATAAAAAACACATGATCTCTATGTGAGATTATGAGTTTGAAATCCTGATGAGAGAAATCATTTGTTGTAATAACAAGAGTATTAAATAGTTTGGTGACTTGACCTCCAACCTTTACTCAACAAATATTACATTCATTATATAAACTAAAACATTTCTTAGAAAAAGTTTCTCAATTTCCTTAAAAGCAAATTATATAGAATTTTTTTTATGTTACTCAATTTCCTTTTAGTAGAAGCATTTTTTTTTTACTATTGTAAGTAAATTGTATATAATATTTGAATTTTTAAATATGGTAGAAGCAAATTGTATAGAAATTTTTGATATTTCTCAATTGTATAGAAACTAAAACATATATGGAAAAAGAAGTTTTACTATTTTTAGTATTTTGTTTGCTATATTTTAGATTTTTGAAAAATAAATTTTATTTTATATACAAACAAATATTATATTTATTATTTATAACAATCTTCAAAATCTGGAAAATACTAAAATAAATTATAGAATATTCAAATTTGATTTCCTATAAAAATTTCATATCTAGATTAAATTAAATCATTTGGACCGATGGTAAAGTCTGCTTGATTTTAATATCTTACTAAATTTTCATATCTAGTTAGTATATGTTTAGATTCAATGCACTAATTCTGTGTTTTTTTTATTAGTATTTCTTTGGTTACACTACTTTTAGTTTGAATTCTACATGGTCTAGAGTCTAGACCTATATATTCAAATGCCACACGGTTTGGTCAAGAATTAGAGTTGTTGAAATGCCATACGGTTTGTAAAAATATATGTACAGGGGCCTCTTTGACAAGTTGTAATAACTAGAATACATAAACGACTACTAAAGGTCCACTAAACATCAAAATATATATATATATATACACACATGTACAAAGCAAGTTGACTTATCAATTTATAATTAATACTTAGCAGTTAAGTACTTGTCTTTCCTGATTTTAAAACTTCGCAGATTTTTAATTTCTTTGTAGCCTTTCGCTTAATTAATATCTCACTTGATTCTTATTTTAAATATATAAAAAAAAAACGAATACTATGTTTTAGTTTTTCAGAATAAAAGCTTTAAACTCTTTACATACAAAATACAAATATTTGTAAATTTAAATATAAACAATTAGCACATAAGTATAAATAAATAAGAGTTGGGCTATTGGACTTTATGAAGCAAATAACATATTTTACTTCACATCTATATTTTGTGATTTTAAAATTTAAACAACGATCCAAACCTTTTAAAATAATTGTTTTTTATGATCCAGAATTTAGAAAAACAGCAATTTAGTCAATCATAAGTTCTTAGATAACATATCATAATAGAACTAAATGCCCTCGCCAAAAAATAAATAAACCTCTGAATTTGAAAAATATAGAGTGAAGTAATAACAAAAATATTGTAGTTTGATGGCTTGAACTCTAACATTTACTAAAAAAATGTTACATTCATTATAAACTAAAACATTTCTTAGAAATTTTTTCTTAATTTCCTTAAAAGCAAATTGTATAGAATTTTTTTTATGTTTCTCAATTTCCTTTTAGTAGAACTATTTTTTTTTACTATTGGAAGTAAATTGTATAGAATATTTGAATTTTTAAATCTGGTAGAAGCAAATTGTATAGACATTTCTGATATTTCTCAATTGTATAGAAACTTAAACATATATGGAAAAAGAAATTTTACTATTTTTAGTATTTTGTTTGCTATATTTTAGATTTTTTAAAAATGACTTTTATTTTATATACAAACAACTATTATATTTATTATTTATAACAATCTTCAAAATCTGGAAAATATAAAAATAAATTACAGAATATTAAAATTTGATTTCCTATAAAAATTTAATATCTAGTTTAAATTAAATCATTTGAACCGATGGTTAAGTCTGCTTGATTTTAATATCTTACTCAATTTTCATATCTAGTTAGTATATGTTTAAATTCAATGCACTAAGTCTGTGTTTTTTATTTTTATTTTTATTGTATTTGTTTGGTTACACTACTTTTAGTTTGAATACAATTCTACATGGTCTAGAGTCTAGACCTATATATTCGAATGCCACAAGGTTTGGTAAAGAATTAGATTCGTTGAAATGCCACACGGTTTGTAAAAAAATATATGTACAGAGCATGTTGACTTATCAATTTACAATTAATACTTAGCAGTTAAGTACTTGTCTTTCCTGATTTTAAAACTTCGCAGATTTTTAATTTCTTTGTAGCCTTTCACCTAACTAATATCTCACTTGATTCTTACTTTAAATTAAAAAAAAAAACGAATACTGTTATGAATATAATAATAAATAGTCCATTCATTTTGTAACTCCCATATTAACCATTTATTTATTTCTCCACTATTCTATGCATATTGATGCCCACTACTATTGGAATTTATTTCTCCATTAATTATTTGTATAACTTTTATTTACAATTTGTAACCTATAAATAGAGACTTTGTAATCTTGTATTGTACATACATGAGAAATATATGAATAAAGAGATTGCCATATTTTATGTCCTCTCTAGTTTGTTTATTCTTGTATATGCTTGTTTTTCTTTATTTTATAACAAATACTATGTTCTCTCTAGTTTGTTTATTCTTGTATATGCTTGTTTATCTTTATTTTATAACAAATATTATGTTCTCTCTAGTTTGTTTATTCTTGTATATGCTTGTTTATCTTTATTTTATAACAAATACTATGTTTTTTTTTTCAAAATAAAAGCTGTAAACTCTTTAGATACAAAATACAAACACTAGTAGATTTGAATATAAACAATTAGCATATAAGTATAAATAAATAAGGTTGGGTTATTGTATTTCATGAAATGACATATTTTATTTCATTTCCATATTTTGTGATTTAAAGTTCAAATAGTTGATCCAATCCCTTCAAAATAATCTTCATATGAAATTGTGTTTTTACATTTTTTTTATAATTTTTTAAAATGGTTGTTTTTTATGATATAGAATTTTATAGAAAACAACAATTTTAGTCGACGAAAAGTTCTTAGATGACAGATTATAATAGAACTAAAAATAAGTTGCAAGAATATTTTCATTTAAAAAGTTAATAATTTGTTTTGGACATTTTAGTGAACCATTCCCATATTTTTTCACAACATCCACGAACTTCATTCAGCTTGAAATTTAATTTATTGATGTCCACTTCATAATGATGTCGCTGCGCAAATATTTCATACATTGATGCAAAAAAAAATAATAAAAAAGAAGATCATTGTCAGGAATATATAGTTTCTTGTGGTGGGAGGAAGTCCTCTCAAAATTTGGTGGAGCAGAATCTTTTATTCTTTTTTTAGAAAAGCTGAAAAGCAGGAACATACATGTGCTTTTTTATTTTATTTTTTATTATCTAACCGTTTATATTTTTTTTTTTATGTGCGAATCTTGACCAAGATCAAAAGCCGGAATAGGCCATTTAGGTTTGATGAATACCGCCTTAACATATGTGTGTGCTCGTTTACGTCCGTGCAGATCAAGCACGCATACATCCAGGAACGTAACTATGTTATGGAAAAAGGTGGCCAGGCCTCCTATCAACACAAAATTTTGCATTTTGACCTTTAAAATTTTAATTTTTACAAAAAATACTATTATTAGACTTATAAAATAAAATTACATAACACTTTATTTATCTAGTGTTCACTATCTTAGTTTTCTGATTCTAGTTCAGCTCAATTTTAAGGGTAAACGGATTCAACCATAACGGTTGGTTACAGGGCTGGCTCTGATGCAGGGCACTTAGGGCTACCGTCCAGGCCCGAAGATCAAAGGTGCCCCTCCCCAAAAAAAATCAATTTGTATATATATATATATATATATATATATATAAATAATCTATATATATTAAAAATAAATAAAATATTAGAACTCAAATTTTGTATATTTAAAGAGTCCAACTTTCTATAAATAGGTATTATCTATTGGCATATCAATAAAAAAGAGACTCTCAAATACACTTCCATAAGTACTTCAACACCATTTGTTTATAAGTTATTTTTGCATTTAAATATTCCAAATAGATAATCCAAACTGTTTAACATAATATTGAGTGAGTCTATGGTACTATGCATATCACGGGTTGTTACCGTGCTACGACTCTATATTTGAGTTTTCAATTCCTAACGGTCGATCCGAACCGTTCATCTTGTTCTCCATATTAATATGTGTTTTGAAAATTGTTTACTATTTTTTTAGATATTTAGAAAATCACTTGATCTGAAAATTCTGGATCATCCAAAAACAATGATTTTCAATAAATCTAAAAAAAAAGTAAATTTTAAAAAAAATGTAAAATTTGGTCTCCAAACACATATTAATATGGAGAACAAGATGAACGGTTCAGATCAACCGTTAGGATTTGAAAACTCAAATATAGAGCCGTAGCATAGTAACAAATTGTCATATGCATAGTATCATAGACTCACTCCATAATATCCATATTAAAACGTACTTAGAGTCAAAATTTTAGATTTAAAAAAAAAAATTATTATTTTTTAAGGTAGGTAGAAAATTATTATTTCTTATGGTTCAAATTTTCTGAATTAATGGATTTTCTACCTATCTTAAAAAAGGTTAACAAAAAAATTGTAAAAATAACTTATAAACAAATGATATTGAAGTACTTTTGAAGTAATGAGGAACACGTACACTGATACTTCAAAGATGTATTATTGGTTTTGTTTTTTATTACAACCCATAGGCAAACTCACACATTCCTCTCCTACTTGAGTAATAAAAAAGTGAGGATAAAAAAGTGACTTTTTGCGACGGAGTATCGTTATTGTTCGGCTTTTTTTTTGTGACGGTACTTTTTGTAAAGGAGTACCGTCATAAATGCACTTTTTTCCTCACAAAAAGTGTCCACTTTGTTGTTGTGATGTCAGAATTATTTGCTCTATGCAGTGGTGACAAAGATGTATTATCGTTGTAATAGAAGCTAGACATTGATGTAACTTTTTTTTAGGGAGCATCTAGCTATTTCCCTGTAACAATCCCCCATTTCATCCCCTCAGTTATTAACTACTTTAATAACTACTAACTACATAGGAGGACCACTTACTATTTGGGGACCACGTAATATTTGAAAGATTTTACAACTGGCGCGCGCAAATATGTAATGTATCAAATGTTCATACCTAACATATCAAGTATTTAAAAAAAAAAACTAGACACGTTTTTAGAGGTGGGATTTTTTTTTCGTTCAATCTAATTAATATGTCTGACAATCAGTGATGAATTTTGCAAATCTAAAACCACGAATATTTTTTACATAATTTTATCTTTAAAATGAGATCCATGATGATATACTTTCAAGTTGTTCGTTGTACAAGTATTCATCCTCGTCGTGCAAGTGCAAATATAAAAACTAGACACATCACTTATCCATCTTTTACATGTTTTTAGAGGTGGATTTTTTTCTCCATTCAATATAACCAATATTTCTGATGATCTATGAGAAATTTTGCAAATCTAAAATCACGAACGTTTTCTGCACAATTTTTTCTTTCAAATGAGATCCATGATGACATACTTTCGAGTTGTCCGTTTCACAAGTATTCATCTCTTATCGAGAAAGTATTAATCCTCATCGTGTAAGTGTAGATATAAAAACTGGATACATCACTCATCTATTTTTTACACGTTTTTAGAAGTGAGTTTTTTTTCTCCATTCAATTTAACCAATATTTCTGACGATCTGTGAAGAATTTTGCAAATCTAAAATCACAAATGTTTTCTACACAATTTTATCTTTCAAATGAGATCAATGATGACATACTTTCAAGTTGTCTGTTGCATAAGTATTAATATCTTGTCACACAAGTATTCACCCTAAGATATTAAGTATTCATTATACACATAGAAGTATTCATATCTAAAACATTAGTATTCATTCATATATCTCTATTTTTTTTTCAAAATTTTTTTTATGTTATTTATTTAATAAGAAGTGTCATAATTCACCATTAATAAAGCTTTGTTCTTTGCAAAACTTGCTACTTCATGAGGAAGGAAAAATGATATCTCCATATTATATCTAGTTTACAGCCCTAATTCGCACTTAAACCTGTGTTTTAAAGCCTATAAATGTGGACTTTATACTTCTATTTCGATGAAATGTGGTACTGATATGTTTTGTTTGGTATTTTGCAGGAAAAAGGGCGAAAAACTGGTTCTGACTACTTTCCATACGGCCCGTATGACATACCGTGCGGGTCGTACAGGATCTGCCCCACCACACAGAAGGTTCCACAGCAGAGGCATCAAGTCTCCAAGACAAAACACAGGCATACGGCCCGTATGGGGTTCTCTACGGACCGTAGGACGCTAAATGGGAAAATCCAGCTGGAATATGAAATCAGCTTAATTCAAGGAGGCCGAAAAGGAAACCTCTGGAGGCGCAATCTGGGGCATTAAAGGAGATATTCCTCACCAAAAAAAAGGGGGAGACACCACTGGGACTTGGACAATCTTTCTTGGAGCAAAAGACAAGAGGAGGAAAAGAGAAAGAGAAGTGAAAAACGCGAGTTTGCAACGGATCTTCGGATTTTCCACTGTTTTGTCATGAACTCTTTCATCTCTTATTATTTGTGTTATCTTATGAACATGAGTAGCTAATTTACTTTATTTCTATAATTAAGATGTAGTTTGTAGTTTGGTTTTGTTGCATGCTACTTGGATTTTGTGGTAAATGCTTTGTTTTTACTTTGTTGAGTAGTATTCCGATTGCTTTATTTGTGTTTGCTGGAATTGATTAGACATCCCTCTAGATGAATGCGCATATCTATGTGTTAGGAGCCAAGTCTATGACATTTAATCCAACCGAATAAAGTATATGAAGTAGGGTAAAACCAAGGAGTACCCGAAAGGCAAAACTTTCCTTGAGGCGAAAGTTCTTGGATACTTTTAGTAAACCAACAAGTAACTTAGATAAATTAGGCCAAAATACGAAAGTTGAGGTTTAACGCATCTAAGAGGGAAGTATTTGAGTCCGGTAATCGGGTGTTAGGCCAAAATGCGAAAGTTGAGGTTAGGCATCTAGATCTGGTCGATAGAAACCCTAAACATTAGCACCAACACAGAAAACAATAGCTGCTGCATTAACTCGGGGTTCCATACGGATCGTATGGGAAACCCTACGGACCGTATGCCTCGGGACTGAACAGAAATGAAATCTAAACCCTGGAAACGCCTTTTTATTAATTGAAAACAACTTTAATTCTTTTTATTGTTTTTTAAACTTGTTATAATTCAGTAGGATTGTTAGAATCAACCCAAATCAATCTCTCTCACTTCTAGAATCTCAAGTAATTTTAGGATAAGTCCGGTCTTTTTCTTCCGTTCCCTTGGATCGATACCTGAGCATACTCATCGATAGGATAGTGCACTTGCTATCTAATTTGACAGAGTGTAACAAAGGTTTAAAAGGTATAGCTTGCTTTAGTATTCATTTATACACATTGAAGTATTCATTTTTGGCATGCATGCTTGATTAGGATGGAGTGACGGATGATCTCTGCAAAATGTTTGCTAGAGCAGGAGCAGCAGGCATAGAGGGAAAAAATCGAGGTGAAAGTGTAAGAGGGAGGGAGCTTATTGTATTTATCATTTCGAGGTGGGAGAGGGAGGGGAACTTATTGATAGAAAAACAGAGGTGGTGTAGGAGGTGGGATGCGGAGGTGGGAGAGGGAGGTAGAGGCGGAGGTGAGGTGAGGTGTGGGAGGTGAAGGTGGGAGAGGGAGGTGGGAGAGAGAAGCGGAGGTGGAGGTGGGAGAAGAAGATGGAGGTGAAAAAAGAAAATAGAGGTGGAAGAAAAAGGGAGAAAGAGAAAATAAATAAAGGTTGTTAGAAATAGTAGTTATAGTTATAATTAAAATAGAAAGTTGGGGGATGAAATGAGAGATTGATAGGTGAGAAAAATTATAATTACTCTTTTTTTTTAATAGACATACAGTAGTGAATCTTTTATTATATAACAAAAGGATATTAATTAGTCCAAATTCATTAATTTCTTCTCAATCAATTAATTAAGTTATACAAGTTTCATATAGTAATATTGCATCTAACTGGCATACCATTGTAGTCACTAGTGGAGAATGCACTTTTAGGAAGGATCAAAAATCTCTAACAAGAACGGATGTATAGGTCCATTCCTGATCTAGGGGACACTGATAGTAACTCTAATCAACGTCGGTTGTTTAGGCGTTCCTATTTATACAATCAAGGACAGTCATTTGACCGACCCTGATGTGTCGTTCATAAAAGTGCATTCTCCACTAGTGAGTTTGCAATATTGATATAAATAGTAATTTTGCTTCTATATACTGCACTCGTTATATTCATTTTAAAATATCTATACTTAACATTTAAATTATATATATCCAAATTCGTAAATATTTTAATCTAGTATACAAAGTCTTTATAATAGTGTTTTTTTGTGAATGATAATAAGTAAATTTTAAGTTACTAGTAATGTTAGTTATAAACGTATATATATCATCAAGCAAAAACTTTTTCAAAAAAAAGTATAAATACATTTTGAGTGCAAGTAAGGGGTCCAGATAAAATATGTCATTATCACTCATCATATGAATATTCACTTTTTTTTTTTGCTTGACTTTGGCAAAGTCATATTAAGGTATATATATATATGCTCTCTAAAAACATTATAAAAGAAGCAGCATTGGAGGAACATACTGTACTCTAGCTATAAGCCTGATTTTAAAAATGGAGAGACCAATCATCAAGCTAATGGTTTTCTTCTATGTTACCTTGTTTTCAGTTGTTACAGCTCAACCTTCCAACAACCTCACATCAGCTCAATTTCATGTCGGAGTTATACTTGATTCTTCAACCCTTGTAGGCAAAATTGGCCAAACAAGCATTGCAATGGCTGTAGAAGATTTCTACATGATGCATGAGAATTACAGAACCAGGCTTATGCTACATGGGAGAGATGCGAACAGCGACGACCTTCAAGCTTCATCAGCAGGTGTTAAAACATTTATTGATACTTTTAGTTTTCTACTATTATTGTAGAAATAATTAAATAAACCGGTCTTTTTAAGTGAATTTGTTTTTAATTAAACTGGTTCATGTCAGGGATGCAAATAGATCAGATACGGATTGGATAGTGGTAAATCATATCTATATCCACTTTTATTTTTTAGATACAAATACAGATCGGATATCGGATATCGGATATCTGTAGATATATACATATATATTTCTATAATATATATTAAATTATATGGTATATATCATTATTCGGTTACGGATAATTAAAATTCAAAATTATA
This sequence comes from Carex pumila, assembly GCA_033356055.1. Taxonomy (NCBI): domain Eukaryota; kingdom Viridiplantae; phylum Streptophyta; class Magnoliopsida; order Poales; family Cyperaceae; genus Carex; species Carex pumila. The sequence continues at coordinate 191,602 of JARJHM010000388.1, read as the reverse complement.
TTCGTATCTATATCAGCATGGATATCCGGATATAGTTGGATATTATCCAATCCGTTTGCTGATGCACGAACGATCAAGAAATTGGAACAAGTAATGGAAAGATAGGTTTGTTTATGAGATCACACAGATTCTCAATTCTTTGATAAAACTGATACAAAAATAACTAACTACTTCCAAAAGACATCACGTCTATTTAAATGCAAACCCTCAAAATAGAAAATGCCTAAAAATTACATAAAAGACCCTAAAAACGCTAAAATTATAAAGAAAGGTCCAAAAGTCCATGAAGGAAGACTCGGATCGCGAATCTGAGCCCGAAAAAGCGAAACGAATCTATAGATTACTTTCGGATCCGGTTTTGAGCTGTGGAGTTCCTGTCAAAATTTCAGCCCGATCCGACGGACGGATCAAAAGTTACGCCCCTTTTTGTGAAGCATGCGCATATTGCATCATTTGCACCCCTAGTACATGTTGTGGATGAGTATTTAGTTGTTTATTTTTGTTTTCGATGAGTACTATTTGATGAAACAGTATATAGTTGGATGTAATATACTTTTGTACATCTCAGTAGCCTCTACTGAGTATCCTAAAAAAAAAAAAGACAAAAAGTATATTTACACTTTTAAGGATGCTCCTCTGTTTTCAAACCATTCCAATTTACAAATCTCAATTTTCCAATTTATTTTCTAAATGTTTTCAAACCATTGTGTCTAGGCCCAAGGGACTATGTATCCTTCATATTGTAATTATTAGAGAGGAAAAACGTACCATGACGTGACTAAAATATCAAGAGGTGGTCATGGCACACAAATGGTCATGCCGTGTCCAAATGTACCATGACCAAACATGTTTCGCGTAACTCGTGTGATTATTTAATCATAATTTAAGTTAGTTAATTTAAAAGTCACCATCTAATCAACATCTCATGATCCTAATTACACAGGACTCGCTTGACTATGTGTCTTGCCGTGCCATGATTAGATTTTTTACATGACGTGGTATGCCAAAGTTTCAAAGAGCACACAAAACCCTAATACTAAACATTGTTGAATTAATTTCCCTCAAATTAAAAGCGCACAAGTGACAGGCTTAGGTGGCAGTGGACCCCACTCCAAACTGTAAGGAATTTATTAGAGAGGCCCTAACATGTCTATGGAGTATGACTGAACCAGACGAAATTAATAAAAATATGTATAACATAATGAAAATTGAACAAAAATATGACAACAAAATATGGATCATATGTAAAATTTAATGAAAAAAGGCAAAATAACCTGTGTAACTAATAATAAAACACTAAACTACTATGGTAATAATAGATAGTGACTCTAGTGGTTCCTTATAGAAGTCTTTGTGGTATTCTTATATACAAATTTAAAATTAATATGCCTAATTATTTAATTATTTTGTAAGGTAAACAGTCTCCTACAACAACCAAAGGCTGTAATCTCCATTTGGTCTGAGACTCATTCAAGTCTTATCTATATAAAGAGTAAAGTTACGGTGCTATGGGTCACATAAAAGGCTACAGTGTTACGGTTCAATATTCAAGTTTTCAAAATTCTAACGGTCGATCTGAACCATTCATCTTGTTCTCCATATTAATATGTGTTTGGAGACTAAATTTTACAGTTTTTGAAAAAAATTTTACTATTTTTTTAGATAAGTAGAAAATCACTTGATCTAACAAATTCTGCACCATTCAAATATTTGATTTTCTACCTATCTAAAAAAATAGTAAAAAATTTCAAAAAAAAATGTAAAATTTGATCTCCAAACACTTATTAATATGAAGAACAAAATGAACGGTTTGGATTAACCGTTAGGATTTTGAAAACTAGAATATTGAGCCATAGTATTGTTGTTCTCTATGCAACCCATAGCACCGTAGCCTTACTCCTATATAAATATATCCTTGGGTTTTGGTTGGCATCGAGGCATTGACCTTTGAATCTTCATTAATTGTACATACATATCATGTGCACAACATAGGGATGTAAACCGATCGGATATTATCTGATTTCATCCGAATTTGAATCTGAAAAATTACTTACATTATTTGATCCGTATTCATATCTATATCCTGAAAATTATGACAGATAAGGATACAATTTTATCACTATTTAATTCGTATCCGACGATTTGCACCCGTAGTATAGAAAATGAAAATCTACATGTAAATTTGCTCCAAGTCGACAAGCTAACATGTACTCCATGTAGCTAACTTAAGAGTAATTATAGTGGAATCACAGTGGATACAACGCTAGGAGATGAATTCTTTCTAAAAGTAGCAACAACCCAAGATTAAGCATGTAGTTAGTTTAAGGCAAAGTAGTATAGGGGTTGTTTCTCCCTTTCAGTAACTTTTACATTCCTGTTTTTTTTCCGTTAGGCTCACTGGAGGCTGTTTTCTATTAGTAGGATTTAAACTATAATTCTGAACAATTTCAATTCAATCAAAGATGCCTAAGGGCTTCTTTTAAAAAAATAATAATAAAAAAAAACTTAAAGAGTAATTAATATTGCACAAGTAGTGAATGCCAAGGAAGGAGCCATTAGATCCATTTATTACACAGCACAGATAACATTTTAAAGCAAAATTAAAAATAAAGCACAAGTTGGAGCAATCGGCATCTCATACAGATTGAACCCAATGCCGACAGACTAGTACCTTGTACCCGCCCACTTCACCCACGCACACACTTCCCATAGTTCAAGGAATTGGTGAAGGGTGACGAGTTCTTGACCTGCTCGTTCTATTTCTTTTTGTTAGGGATTTCATCAGCTAGGTTTCAACAGTAAAGAAGAAGAGAAAAGAGCCACAAAAAACACAAGTTGCAAAAATTAAAATTTATTTAATTTCTCTTAGCAAGGGTTCAAAATTACATACTACATATAGCAATAAAAATAAATAAGACATAATAATAATTTTCTTTTACTTCGTAAATTTTATTCTCTATCTTTAGCTTGAAGAAATATCACATCAATTCACTTATGTGGCATTTGTTAGTTCATTCATACTAGTTATCCACACTCTGTTCATCCTAAAACCTATCCTTGATCATCTACATGCAGCACTAGACTTGCTACAGAACATGAAGACTGAAGCCATCATAGGACCTCAGAGATCCTCTCAAGCTGTCATGATATCCAAAATCGGTAACAAAACACAGGTGCCAGTTATTTCATTCTCAGCAACAAACCCCACCCTTTCCTCCATGCATTTGCCATATTTTATAAGAACAACAATAAATGATGCTGCCGAAGTGCGTGCCATTACTGCGCTCATCAAATCCTATGGATGGCGAGAGGTAGTTCCAATCTATGAAGATACTGATTTCGGAAGGGGTATAATACCCTTCCTTGCTGATGCACTCCAAGAGATTGATGTCCGAATTCCATATCGTGGCATAATAAACGAATTATCAACTGATGGCCAAATCCAAGAAGAGCTCTACAAGTTACAGACTATGCAAACAAGGGTGTTTGTCGCACACATGACGCCTTCCAAGGGTGCTACACTCTTTTTAAAGGCCAGAGAACTAGGGATGATGGAGGAAGGATATGTATGGATCATGACGAATGAATTGATGAATGTCATTGAATGTTTCAATCGAAATGTAGTCAGTGCAATGAGTGGAGCTCTCGGGGTTCGACCTTATGTACCCAAGACAGTGAAGTTGGAGAACTTTGCAACAAGGTGGAGAAAGAGATTCCAAGAAGACAACCCCAAGGATGAACCCTGCGAAGTTAGTATATCTGCCATTTGGGCCTACGACACAGTTAACGCACTGGCAATGGCAGTAGAAAAGGTTGGGGTTCAAAGTACGAAACTTGAAGAGAACTTTACAACTTGTGTGCACTTGCCTGTCTTCTCTAATGGACCACAACTTCTCAAGGCAATTTCCAACACCAAGTTTCAAGGCTTGAATGGCAATTTTGAATTGAGAGATGGGCAGTTGCAGTACTCTACGTTTGAAATAATAAATGTGGTTGGAACAGGGATGAGGGGTATTGGGTATTGGAGAGAAAAACAAGGACTATCAAGAAGTGTAGATGCAAACTATAATAAGACTTACTCAACTTCATCACCAGATTTGAACCCGGTCATTTGGCCAGGGGAATCAATTATAGTGCCGAAAGGTTGGGAGATCCCGGTCAGCGGGAGAAAACTGCGTGTAGGAGTGAGAATGAATCCGACACCCGAATTCATGAACGTGGAGATAGATCCTGTGACAAATGCCATAATAGCAAGTGGGTATGCTATTGATGTGTTTGAGGAAGCAATAAAGAGATTGCCTTACGCAGTCCCATTTGAGTACAAACTTTATGGAGGGACTAACCAGATCAGCTCACAGATGTTGACTTGTGATGATTTCGTGTATCAAGTTTATCTTGGGGTAAGTATCTCTTTATCGAACATGTGTAGTTCCATTCCCTTCTCTTGTATATATATAAAAGAAGAATGACGCTATGGTAATAATATGTATATTACGGATTGACCCGTGTACGGGTCTATATTTTGATTTTCAAAGTTCAAACAGTCAATCCAAACAGTTAAACAAGATCTCCATATGAAAATGTACTTGCATATGAAATTTTGCATTATTTAGATTCTTTGTACTATTTTTTTAAATATGTAGAAAACCAAGTCTTTTGGATAGTCCAAAATTTTCAAATTAAGTGATTTTCTACCTATCTAAACAAAGAGTAAAAAAAGTTCTAAAAAGTATAAAATTTCGTATGCAAGTGCATTTTCATATGAAGATCATATTGAACAGTTCAGATCGGTTGCTTGGACTTGAAAAACGAAAATCCAAGTCCATAGCGAGGTGTAATATGCATATTACCATAGCCTCGCTCGTAAAAGAATAACTGTCCTTAAAAGAGTAACATGAGTACAATTTGTTCATATTGTTGTTCAAATATTACAGTCATATAATATCATGGTAATATACTAATATGTATCCAGGTGTTTATATATCTATATTCAGCATAGTCAAATATTATAAGAGGACTCGGTATATATATATATATATATATATACGGGTAAGGCTATGGTGCTATGGGTTGCATAGAGGGCAACAGTGCTATGGCTCAATATTCGAGGTTTCAAAATCATAACGGTCGATCCGAATCGTTCAACTTGTTCTCCATATTAATATATGTTTGGAGACCAAATTTTACATTTTTGAATATTTTTTATTATTTTTTTAGATAGATAGAAAATCAAATATCTGAATGGTGTATAATTTTTTAGATCAACTGATTTTCTACCTATAAAAAAAAAATAGTAAAAAAATTTCAAAAAATATAAAATTTGATCTCTAAACACATATTAATATGAAAAACAAGATGAATAATTCAGATCGACCGTTAGGATTTTGAAAACTTGAATATTGAACCATAGCACCATAGCCCTCTATGCAACCCATAGCACTATAGCCTTACCCATATATATACTTATCTTTCTTCTTTTTACTTTCTGAACTCCCATAGTTGATCAATCAATCCCATGAATACATAAACAATCTTCTGATTAAAGATCATATATTGCTTGCAGAACTATGATGTGGTGATAGGGGACGTTACAGTAAGATACAGCCGTGCACACTATGTTGATTTTTCAGTATCATACACCGAGTCGGGAGTAGGAATGATTGTGCCGATTAAGGAAACTGTGAATAGAAACACATTAATTTTCTTGAAGCCATTAACTGCAGACCTATGGCTAGTGAGCATTGTGTTTATAATCTACACAGGCATTGCCATATTGATTTTGGAGCCAAAGATGAGAGCTTCACTCAGGGGTCCATTATCTATGCATCTCCATACCATAGTGCATCTATCTTTGTTTGCATATCGTAAGTAAAAACTCTTTTAATCCAAGAATGTCTTTTAAATATTATTACCTATTACAGTTTACAGATCTATCATTCTTTATTTACAAACTAATAATTTAGCTAATAAATTGCAGAAGAGAAACTAGAGAGCATCCTATCGAAGATAGTTGTTATCGTATGGTTCTGTGTTCTCCTTGTATTAACATCGAGTTACACAGCTAGTCTAGCCTCAATGCTTACAGTCCAACAGATTCAACCAAAAATAACTGACATCCATGATCTGATAAACAAGGGTGACTATATTGGATTTAAGAAGGGTTCATATATGGAGGGTTTGCTTCAAGAGATTGGTTTCGACGAATCAAAGATCAGAGGTTACTACTTCCCTGAGGAATTTATTGAGGCACTCAACAAAGGAAGTGCGAACGGTGGAGTGTCTGCAATAGTTCATTCAATACCTTACATCAAGTTGTTCCTTGCCAAGTATTGTGATTCCTACACAATGGTTGCCCCCATTTACAAGACTGCAGGATTTGGATTTGTAAGTATACCATTTCTTATGTAAATTTATATGGTACAAACTAATTATAATGGCATACTTACACAAGCAATAACTTGTAAACAATGAAACTCTTAATACTCGATAAACATGACAATTTTCTCAACAAACAATGTAAGATTCTTCACAATCTTTAATTAAATATGGAAGAACTCACAATTAAGAAAAGAAAAGAGCAGAAAAGAGACAGGAAACATTTTAAATTGTTAATTCTAAGATCAAGTACGGATACCAGTTTCATCTTACTAATTTCTAGTTTTACATAGGCGTTCGCCAAGGGTTCTCCACTAGTCCCAGACATATCCCATGCAATTCTAAACATTACTGATGGAGACGACATAATACGAATTGAGAAGAAATGGATTGGAGACAAGAACTGTCAGAACACTGGCAGCATCATCGTCGACTCCAACAGCCTAAACTTTTACAGCTTCTGGGGACTTTTTCTCATCACAGGAGTTGTCACTACCATCTCCCTACTAACATTTGCAATCATGTCATTTTGCAAGAAACAGAGAAAGATGATCAGCATTACGAGCCTTGAAAGGAGTCTTGATGAGACAAATGACAATGGAGCCTTGCCTACTATAAGTCAAGAGGAATACCAACATTTTTGGCCCATCATCAGATGAGCACAACACTGATCCTTTGCCATAGATGCCATAGATTGATCGCCAATAAGAAAATATCATGATTCATAGGATTCATGTCAAGAGATCATAAGAAGTATACATTACAATTAATCAGTTGAAGTTGTGGGCTTTTTATTTTAGTTAATAATTATAGGTAGGTAATGAGCATAGTGGACGTAATCAGGTAAGATGAGGTAGCTGGTAAGTTTGTAATTTCAAAAGTAAGCTGCTCAACTACATCCAGTTTTTATAAGATTATCTTGAGTGGTATTAACTTTCAAGTCTATTTAAACTTGATAACTCCGAGAATTGTGACAATTTTTTAGGATCAAAGAAATAACCAGAGATTGCTAACATTTCTTTTTCTTTTTCATTTACAGACTTCAAAATTAATTGCACCAAAACCCTTGTTCATTTAATTAATCCATAACTAAACCAATAAAAAATTAGCTACATTTTGTCTCAGTGCAATGAGGGTATGTTACCAAAACAAAGGAGTTGGATAATTTCACAAGCAAATGGAAAACGAGATTTCAAGAAGATTGTCCCTATGAAATGCCTTATGAACCTAGCATCTGTGCTTTACGGGCTGAAATGCCATCCATACGCTAGCCATGGAAGTCTAAAAACTTCAAAAATGCAAAATCCTCCAAGATATCTGATTCCTCGCATGTTTCCAATGGACCCCAGCTTCTCGAGGCATTCTCCAAAATCTCATTTCAAGGCTTGAGTGGCAACTTTGTTTTAATAAAAATGGACAATTGCAATACTCAGCCTTTGAAATAATAAATGTGGCAGGTCATGAGGTCAAGGAACTTTATGGGTTTGGATTAAAGTAGGACACCAAATCAACTTGAGCACGGTATAAAGCCATGGAAGTGGGTAAGTATTTACCTTAGGATAACACCACCTTAATTGTTACAATTCAAATATTAGGAAAATAAGTAAATAAGTATAATTAAGTTATTACGATGAATCCATAATCCTATAATTCATCGCATAGCATTTTTGTTATCAACTACATTCACATAATATAACTTGTATTTTAGGATTCAACCCTCATTTGCATAATTCAACCAACATTTGCATAATTCATCCTGCATTCTTTAGGATTCAGCCAGCATTTCTTGAATACACCCAAAATGTTTGGTCTATATTAATGACAATTGGTTAACCAATACTTCCAATACCTCTCTATCGTTCGACAACCCGTAGTACTATGAGGTACGGTTGTGTGCTAGCAACCAAACTGTGTTTAGAACTAAAGCTTATTTTGTTAAGCTACCAATCGTACATCAATACCAGTAAAGGCATGGCTGTTATTGTTGTGCTATTTCGACAATCTTCCCAACCAACAAGTGAGGCTAGTAGAAACAAAGGCTACACATGAGTTTCCATTAGTCGTGAGATGCTCTTCCCTTAGGCTGCTTCACTACGCCTCTAGTGATTAATTATATCTTAGATCTAATTTAAATTACTCATGGATATTGGTCCGAATAGTGATTAAATTTAGAAATTTAGAACCCTAGAACCTACCCTATTTCCGAACATTATTAGCACTTAAAACCTGAAAATATGTCAAACAACTGATAGCAGTGCAAATAAAAGAATATAATCAATAATACACAACAGCCACTTTTCCTATTTAATCATCTCATGATGCCAAGAAACCATACCTGTTTGTTGAGAAATCAAAGCAGTTTTTTCATCAATATTATCATTACCACTATTCATCATATTTTTCACTGTGAGGTGAGCTTGCGTGCTTTGACGAACTGACCTTATCTCTGGGTTAGAACCACGTTTTGTAGGCTCTAAAACTCTTCTAAAGAGCAATGTAGCAGTTCATTGTCCTGATATATAAAATGAAGGGGCAATTTCATATATGCCCCTCAAAAACTTCAATATTACATATTTCTCCCTCAAAATTTTGTAATATCATATTTACCCTTCAAAATATTAGAAACTCACATATTTACCCAAAAACAATTAAATAATAAAATTTAACACTTAAAATTTAATAAACAATATTTATTAATCAAACATGACTATTATACTTATACCCCTCCCTTCTTTCTCCCCATTCTCTCTGTGCTTCCCTGTGCCATTCTCTCTGTGCATGAAATGTGAGGATTAAAATCCATCAAATCATATCCAATGCAAGTGGTCATGTTTGGAGAGAATTGTTTTCAATAGGCACAAAAGGAACCCACAATTTAGATGTGGGTCTTGCTTCGAGGAAATTGGTCTCAATTTTCCAAAAGAAAAACATAATTTTAATGAAAACCATTTGATTGGATTCTCTAAAAGTTGAAATTATGGGAGCTCGAATAAATTTTCACGGGAAATGGTCTATTATAAGGATGTCAATCCAGTTTCTCTCTCTGCAAGCCATGACTTTGAGGAGAGAGAATATCGCTACGGATCAGTAAATTAAACATCGGAAGATGCTGGAGAGAAAAACATGGATGAATGACTTGGAAAAAATGAAACTGAGAGTTGCATTGAAGATATCAAAAAGACAGTTGAGATTTACCAGTTGGCGGATGCACCACGTGAAAATTTTGATGTTACTCCAGTTAATGAAGAAATTGAGATGAAGGCTGAAATGGATAGGTCCATTGAACCTATTGAGATTGAAGTCAAAGATGATTTTGAGATGTCGACTGCACATGGAGAGGAGAACTTGATTAATACATCTCTAAATGAAAGCATAGAAAACATGGAAGAAATAGAGATGCCCCTTGAAGATGCCCATTCTCTCTGCTGATAGCGGAGAATTGAAGAGGGCACATGGAAGCACAGCGGAGAATTGGAGAGGGCATTGGGAGGCACAAAAAAAAGGAGGGAGAAAGAAGAAAGGGTATAATAGTCATGTTTGATTAATAAATATTGCTTATTATATTTTAAATGTACAATTTTATTATTTAATTGTTTTTGGGTAAATATGTGAGTTTTTAATATATTGAAGGGTAAATATGATATTACAAAATTTTGAGGGGGAGATACATAATATTAAAGATTTTGAGGGGGATACATGAAATTCCCCCTAAAATGAAATAAGAAATTAAAATTGAGGTCGACATAGAACAGTTCTAAAACCCTAGCTGGCACAAGCACCAAAGCATTGCTTAATTGCACATTTGAGGATGATGAAGATCCTAAATTGGGTCAAGCTGAGTCAAATTGAACAGCTAAATTTCGGTTTTTCATCACAACTTTGGGAACTTTTATAACCAAATTGCAACAATTCCCAAACTGATCTCTTTTGAAATAAGAATGTGCCGTAGAGTAAAAAAAGATTTTTCATGAAGATTTACCAGAGAATTCCAATTACAGCAACAAAACATAGTTGAGTCTGAGTAGCAGAACTGAGCTGTTCCAATTGAGACCTTAAAATACACCTGTTTGGATCCATCTCCACTATGTAGCATTCAGCATTTCTCAATGCCTAGCAATTCAAGTATACAGAAATTAAATCAAATTATATCTGTTCTTCACTTCTTCTAATTAATACCAGTAAGAAAACAATTTCAAAATAACTTACATCTATACTGACTAAGCCCTGAAGCAGCACACCTCTCAGCAGCCCCATCTCCAATGAAGCCTCAAGAGAGGCCTTCAACTCGAATTTAAGTTGAGGAGGGGAGTTACTTGGTAGAGAGAGAATTCGCTGTAGCGGAGAGGGAAAGCTGCAGAGGCGAGTGTGGGAGTTGCGACCGCACCTTGCTCGAATTGGAATAGGTAACAGAATATTTATGTTTAGATCTGGAACGTCCAAGAAGAATTCGCACGAATATGAAAGGGAGCCTGTGCATTCCACCTCGGACCCGATTGATCGAGATTCTGATTGAACGGTTATGATCTAAACAGAAATATTATGTTACCTCAGACCACTTTGCTCAATCAATAAATTCTATCGTAGCGAGGAGAAGCGTAGAGGGCTATGGGCTATAAGGGCTTGTAGTATAGACAATCTGCTCATATATGCAAGGCTTATGGGCTATAAGCCCCGTTAATCTTCTAAAACACTTCGTCCCTTTCCTCAACAAATTAAAAAAAAATTCGGGCTAATTACCCGTACGCGGTACACCCACTTCGGCACCTCCAATGATGACTAATGGGTGAGTGACACGTAGTGTTTGGATCACCGGCAGGGCAGGGCACGGGCGGGCCGGGCATATCCGGGAATGGACACGAGTAGGCACGGACACAGGCACGGTGGGTATATGGGTACCACGGGCCAGGCATCACGGATTTTCTTTTCAATAACCCTGCCTTGCCTGTCTTATATCCGTGTCCGTTGTACCCGCGGGGACAAGACGGTCTGGTCCGATCCGATTTTTTTTTCTGTTTTTTCTTTTCTGTTTTTTTTTCTGTTTTTTTTTCTAGTTTTTTTTTTTATGGTGTTGTACAAATATTATTACGTGTTTATAATTTGACTTTTAAAATTTGAATAGTTCAATATCAAATAGTGTATATAAATAAATAAAATTTGTAACTTATATACAAAAATTATTCGTATGAAAAATTTGTATTATTTGGCTAAGTACAAATCTATTGATTCTAAACAACCAAACACCACTTTTGATTCTAAATAAAAGAGAAGACAATTTTACACAGGGTGGAACAAGAAAATTTAGATAGAAATAACTGAAACACAAAATATAAAGATAAGACAATTTAAATAGGTGCAGACACTTATTTTCAAGACAATTCCAAATATATGGGAACTAGAAAATTAATATAAAAATAGTTAAAAATATAATGTGATAGATGAGATTTTTCTTAAATTTCTGACAAATGCAATGAAAATTTTTAAACAACTAAATTACTAGTGTAGAGCTGATATTTATAAGAAGAAATGAACAATATAGAAATTTAAAAAAAAATCCATTAATTTTTTATGAATAGAGTACAAAATGTCCATTTTGTGTGTTTCAATCATACCTCTATTTTTAAAATATTAATAATATAAAATATACAGCTAAAATATTAAAATAAAACCGTTACGTTTGATTTTTATTATTTTCTCTATACACATACAAAAATTTATGATATTTCAACTTTGTTTTGATTGGTCTCAAGGGCTGACAAAAATGCATTGATATAGATATAAATTTGAATGTTAATTTTTTAACTTATTTAACTTTATAAAAACAAAATGATAAATAATAAATTACATCTCCATTGTGTTTCCACTTGTTCAGTAAGTTGCAGCATATTGTAATTTTTTTTCTCTAAAAGTTTTATTGCAGCATTCTCTTCATATAACAAACTATGTAATTAGCAAGATGTACCTTTTGAAATATATATGAATATAAATATGACTTCTATTAAAGAAATAATAGAAATTCGCACAATTTTTTTGTCTTTAAAAAGTCCAAGCAAAAATATGAAAAAAAAATGGGAAATAATTATGCACTATCCGACCAGGATCAAATGATTTTCAATAATTGTAAAAGGGGGTTATAATCGGCAACACAAAATGAACAATTTAATCCACAAAAGACATAGTTGCAGCAAAATGATCTTATACGAATTAGACAATGATAAAATTATATATGTATTTTTATCATTTATCGAATATGTATCAGTATATTAAACTGATACAAACATAGTTACATATATATTTCAAATACCTAATTTTAACTTGTAAAATTGACATACTATCCAATAAATTATTATTTTATTAGAATATAAAAATAACATAAAATACAGATATAGTTTAGATATTTGATCATTTTGGTGAACAAAATATTGTTGTAATGTTAAACTTGTTACGTCATTACAAAATATATATCTTATTAAAAAAATTAATCAATAATGTAATCATATTTTTTAATCAAAAGATATGGATACAAATATTATCCATATCTATATATGCACAAATATATATCTGAAAAATAAAAAAATACGAATAAGGATACATATAATTATTTGTATTCATATTTGTTGATGTGAATTATTACAATACAAGTAATAAATCCTAGTTGATACTCAATTCAGTTGCAAGTGTACAACCTAGTCAAGTAGTACTTAAGGATCATCTCCACAGGGACAAGTTGGAATATTAACTCTAACCTAACAATTTAATTTAGTAAAAGCAAGTAAAAAGAAATTTGTTTGTTCAAAGGTTGGTTTGATTGTGATTAAGTTGAATTAAACTAAAGTCTTTAAAGGAAAATCTGATTTTTTTATCAAGTATGAGAAATTAGGGTTTCTTTGGGTTCCTATCCACTAGTGTTACGACTAATTGGTTTGTTAAAGTTCTTTTAATTATGAAGGCACAGTTGGATGTTGTAGGTACAAAGGGATATCTCTATATTAATACCATCTTTAAATTAGAATAAACGTCACCTCTCGATACTTGGCTACCCTAATCTAAAGTCATTAAGTTCTTACTATCTCAATTAATCTAGAAAATTATCTTTCACCTCTCGGTACTTGGCACAATTTATCTAAACAATTAGGTAAAGCTCGTATAAGACAAGCGTCGCCTCTCGGTACTTAGCCTATCAAATACCCTATTCCTTATGGTCTGGACCTAATATTCAATTTCTCAATTGCAAATACCAAATCCTAGGGTTTCATGTGATTTCGATTAAGTCTTCACAATCAATTAAAATAAAGAATAGATCATAACAAATAACAATAACATATAAAATAAAACCAACTAAATCATAATAAAAGTTTCAAGTACAGCCCTAATCAACCCTAGAAAAGCCCTTAGCCAGTCATGGCTAAAGCACAAATGAAATCAAAAGAATAAAAGAGTTCCAAAGGAAAGAAAATGATAAAATCGATTTGATCAATCACTACTAGAATTCACTCTTTTTTCATGCTCCCGAAAATGGCTTTTTACAAGGGATTACCCTTGAAAAAAGCCCAAAAATCGCTATTTTCAAGCGCTTCCCTTGAAAATACTACCGTTGATAATACCCTCCTTGGAAATAGTCAGTATTTCCAAGGGGACCGTTGGAAATACTCTTTTCTAGCTTTTTTCAAGAGACTACCCTTGAAAAAAGGACCATTGGAAATACTTTCAAATTTGGCCACTGTTTACATTATTTTTAAGGGGAGCATCGTGGAGCCCACCAGATAAGGAAAATATATATAGCATAGTGTTAATTTGTCTTTGTTGCCTGAAACACTGGACTTGTCCGGAGATAATTAATGTGAATAGTCCAATTTTCATATATACAACCCGGATCAAGCAACCATATCTGTACAACTTTGCATAGATATACAACTTCAAAGCATAGTGATTAGTGACAAATTAATTATTCGCGTTTGGTTTGGCGAGGTCAAAGATTCGTATTTCGACAATAATTTAGGTATAATTCATAAATAATTCGGAATTATTCAGATCAAAGATCTCAATTCATAAATTATTGAGAAAAACATCAACCATCAACCCCCATCCGTCTCTACCCAAATTGTGGGCCACTGATAAGAATCGTTCTAAGTCACGCAATAATTCATTTGTGGTTTACGCTTCCACACTTATTCATTTGAGATTATCTATTATATTATAAATGAGTCCGACTATTATTCTTATATAAAAACTTCATCAACATATAATTATAAATCACTTTTACATTTTTAAAGTTCAAACAGTCAATCTGAACCGTTCAACGTAACCATCATAGTAAAATATACTTGCATACCAAATTTAACAATTTTTGAAATTTGTTTATTGTTTTTTAAGATAGGTAGAAAATTCATCTATTCATAATATTTTGGACCATAAAAAACACTAATTTTATCTAAATAATAAAATAAATACAAAAAATATTTTTTTTTCTCTAAGTACATTTTAATATGGATATCATGTTGAATGGTTCAAATCGACTGTTTAGACTTTGAAAATACAAAAAAAATATTATAAGCATATGATGTTGAAGTAATTATATAAATGTATTATCCAGACTCATAAAATAAAGAAACATGATGATTCAAATAAAGATTATACGAGTTAGTGTTAAAGGCATAGGTCCTCTAATGTGGCAAAGGCAATGTCATATGTTGTAAAAGAGATAAGGCACATGTTTTTTGATATTAAAGGTTATGAGTTCAAAATTCAAATAAAAGAAATATTTTGTTATAATTACAGAAGTTTAAAAAAAGTGATAGATAGCTTGATCTCCAATCCATTCATTCAATAAATCGAGATAATTTTTTCTCATATCCCTTGAAAAAAATGGTTCTTTTTGTTAGAATAATTTTTTGAGTGATCCCTAAAATGGTCAGGCATGATAGAATAGATAAATTTTCAATGATGTTTCCGTGCCTTTTGGTATTACCACTGCTAATATTAAAATATTTGCTCCTGAGTTGTGGAACAAACACTTTAATTTTCTACATTTTTAAAGTTCAAACAGTCGATCTAAATCATGCAACATTCAATCTATAATAAAATATACTTGGAGACTAAAATTTACATTTTTGTAATTTTTTTACTATTTATTAAGTCAGTTTTAAAATCGCTATTTTTAATGATACATAAATTTTTTATTGTTTATTAAAATCAGCAATTTTAAAACTAATTTGATAAATATAAAAAAATTCCAAAAAAATAAAAATTTTGATTTCCAAGCACATTTTAATATAGAGATCACATCTAACTATTTGAATTGACTCTATCTATTAAGCCACTTTGAAAATCGCTGATCTAATGGTGTCTTTTGATTTTATTGTTACTGTTGGATTAGTGATTTTCAAAGTGGCTTAATAAATAGTAAAAAAAGTTCAAAAAAATATAAAATTTGGTCTCCAAGCACATATTAATATGGAGAACAAGATGAATGGTTTGGATCAGTCATTTGGACTTTGAATCAGTGATTTATGGTCTAATGCACAAAAATGCCTATGCATTGCAATGTACCATAGCTCATCTCTCTCTCTCTCTCTATATATAGAGAGAGAGAGAGAGAGAGTGACTAATGTGCATTCATATGCATGTCCCGATATGCATATAGTTCAAATTTGAAATTTCAAAATCCAAAATGTTGATCCGTACCATTCATCTTGTTCTCCATATTAATATGTGCTTGGAGACCAAATTTTACATTTTTTTTTGAATTTTTTTACTATTTATAAAGCCACTTTAAAAATTGCTGATTCAATGGTGGCTGCTGATTTTACTGTTTTGTTAAGCCACCGTTGGATCAACAATTTTCAAAGTGGTTTAATAAATAGTAAAAACAATTCAGAAAAATATAAAATTTGGTCTCCAAGCATAAATTAATATGGAGAACAAGATGAATAGTTCGGATTGACGTTTTGGATTTTGAAATTTTAAATTTGGACCATATGCATATCAGGCCATATGCATACGAATGCACATTAGTCACTCTATATATATATATAGTAAGGTTGGGGTGCTATGGATAGCATAGAGGCCTCTATGTTACGGCTCAATATTCAAGTTTTCAAAATCCAAACGGTCGATCCGAACCGTTCATCTTGTTCTCCATATTAATATGTGCTTGGAGACCAAATTTTACATTTTTTTTTAATTTTTTTACTATTTATAAAGCCACTTTAAAAATTGCTGATTCAATGGTGGCTGCTGATTTTACTGTTTTGTTAAGCCACCGTTGGATCAACAATTTTCAAAGTGGTTTAATAAATAGTAAAAAAAATTCAGAAAAATATAAAATTTGGTCTCCAAGCATAAATTAATATGGAGAACAAGATGAATAGTTCGGATCGACATTTTGGATTTTGAAATTTTAAATTTGGACCATATGCATATCGGGCCATATGCATACGAATGCACATTAGTCACTCTCTATATATATATATATAGTAAGGTTTGGGTGCTATGGATAGCATAGAGGCCTCTATGTTACGGCTCAATATTCAAGTTTTCAAAATCCAAACGGTCAATCTGAACCGTTCATCTTCTTCTCCATATTAATATCTGCTTGGAGACCAAATTTTACATTTTTCTGAATTTTTTTACTATTTATTAAGTATTTTACAAAATTGTTGATCCAACGGTAGCTGCACAAAACAGTAAAACCGTTGGATTAGCGATTTTCAAAGTGGCTTAATAAATAGTAAAAAAATTCAGAAAATTATAAAATTTGGTCTCCAAGCAAATATTAATATGGAGAATAAGATGAACCATTCGGATCGACCGTTTGGATTTTGAAATCTTGAATATTGAGCCGTAGCATAGAGGCCTCTATGCTATCCATAGCACCCCAACCTTACTATATATATATATATGAATATGCTAGCATGCGATGCATAGCATAGAACCCCTCCATGCAACGGCTTGGATTTCGAGTTTTCAAAATCCTAATGGTCGATCCGAACCGTTCATCTTGTTCTCCATATTAATATGTGTTTGGAGACCAAATTTTATAGTTTTTGGAATTTTTTTACTATTTCTTTAGATTTATTGAAAATTGCTGTTTTCAGCAAATCTTACCATAAAAAAACAGTGATTTTCAATAAATCTAAAGAAATAGTAAAAAAATTCCAAAAAGTGTAAAATTTGGTCTCCAAACATATATTAATATGGAGAACAAGATGAACGGTTCGGATCGACCATTACGATTTTGAAAACTCAAAATCCAAGTCGTTGCATATAGGGGTTTTATGCTATGCATAGCACGCTAGCATGTTCATATATATATATATATATATATATATAGTAAGGCTGGGGTGCTATGGATAGCATAGAGGCCTCTATGCTACGGCTCAATATTCAAGATTTCAAAATCCAAATGGTCGATCCGAATGGTTCATCTTATTCTCCATATTAATATCTGCTTGGAGACCAAATTTTACATTTTTCTGAATTTTTTTACTATTTATTAAGTATTTTACAAAATTGTTGATCCAACGGTGGCTGCACAAAATAGTAAAACCGTTGGATTAACGATTTTCAAAGTGGCTTAATAAATAGTAAAAAAGTTCATAAAATAATAAAATTTGGTCTCCAAGTAGATACTAATATAAAGAATAAGATGAATGGTTCGGATCAACTGTTTGGATTTTGAAAACTCGAATATTGAGCCGTAGCATAGAGGCCTCTATGCTATCCATAGCACCCAAGCCTTACTCTCTCTCTATATATATAGGAACATGCTAGCATGTTATGCATAACATAGAACCGCTCCACGCAACAGCTCAGATTTTGAGTTTTGAAAATCTTAACGGTTGATCCGAACCATTCATTTTGTTCTCCATAATAATATGTGTTTGGAGATCGAATTTTACATTTTTTGGAATTTTTTTACTATTTTTTTAGATTTATTGAAAATCGCTGTTTTTTTATGGTACAGATTTGTTGAAAACAGCAATTTTCAATAAATCTAAAGAAATAGTAAAAAAATTCTAAAAAATGTAAAATTTGGTCTCCAAACACATATTAATATGGAGAACAAGATGAACGATTCAGATCAACCATTAGGATTTTGAAAACTCGAAATCCAAGCCGTTGCATGGAGGGGTTCTATGCTATGCATAGCATGCTAGCATATTCCTATATATATATATATATATATGTTGGCTAAGATCAAAGTGGTAGTTCCTAAGCTATGGTACTACCAATTCATTTTTCAATTTTCAGAGTTCAAAACTTCGATCTGAACCATTCAAGTCAATCTCTATATTAAAATATTCTTGGAGACCAAATTTTACATTTTTCTGAATTGTTTTACTATTTATTAATTCACTTTGAAAATTGTTGATTCAACGGTGGCTTCTAATTTTACTATTTTGTTAAGTCGCCGTTGGATCAACAATTCTCAAAGTGGCTTAATAAATAGTAAAAAAATTTAGAAAACTATAAAATTTGGTCTCCAAGCATATTTTAATATAGAGATTGACTTGAACAGTTCAGATCAACATTTTGAACTTTAAAAATTGAAAAACGAATTGGTAGCACTAAAGTTTAGGAACTACCACTTTGATCTTAGCCAATAGAGAGAGAGAGGAGTTGACTTGGGTGAGCCATGGAGTAAAACGTGTTTGTACTCCACGCCATATTTTCATTTTGAAAATCCAAACAATCGACACTACAGCAGAACCAGCCTTCTGCGATCAATTTTTGGGTCACAGATAATAAAAGCGCCGGTCATTGAAAGTAATTACAGTCGCTGATAACCTGGTCGTAGATATTGGTCGCTAAATGACGTCATTCGGTCTCTGATAAATTTTCTGGGACCAATTTTTTTTGTCACGGTTGTTTTTTTGCTGACGTCATGAAATGTTATCTGCGACCAAAAAAATGGTCGCCAATAGTCTAATTTGGTCGCTGATACCTGAATTATCAAAGACCAATATGGATGGTCGCTGAAACTCCGTGCCGGTCTATCAGTAAATCTTAAAAACACAGTAAAAACTTAAAAATAATGCATGTTGATACAGTGAAACACTCAAGATTGACCGTCTGTCAGTAAATCAATTATACAGAAAATTCTAAAATGAATTTAGCAAAACTGCTTCAATAACATGTCTCTATATATATGGTATACACAGGGTGTTCCTTTTCCTATACAACCAACTCAGGGACATACTTTTCAAGTATAATCAAGCTCCACTTGGAAATGATGCAATTGCAAGGGGGATGAATGGTGGAGCAATCTCCCTTTAACCTGAACTAGACCTTCTAGTGTCGGAAAGTGCATACTTTTGTGAATTGCAAGTCTATATAACACTAACTCTAAAACTTATCAAATCGATTTGAACGACTAATTCAAACTATTCAAATCGATTTACATTATGAGTGGTGCGTTTATATACAAATTTGTTATATTTTCAAGTTATTTTAGTATCAAATCAAGCGGTAAAAATATTAAAAAATTAATGTATTAAAGTTAACTTAAAAACTCACACATTTGACCGCTTGACTTAATACTAAATAAATTCAAAAAGTTATAAATTTTGCATGTAAACGCACAACTAATGAAGTAGATCGGTTTAAACGGTTTGGATTCATTGTTTGAAGTTGGTTTGATAGATTTTATATTTGATGGTATATAGGTTGAAATGACACTGATGTTATACTAGACAAACTCATTTAAAATTTAGAGAATTTTCTTGGATGGATTTGGTCTGTTCATTGTAAACGTACTTGTTACGTTACGAAATTTTTACAATTAAATTCAAATGATTTAAAGGCAATAATCGATAAATCATGCTAACAAAATAGAAGTTTAAACCTTAATTAAGGTTCCCCTAATAAATAAGTTAAATATGAATCGAAACAGCGTTGAAATTTTGAGATTTTGAGATTTTATAGGCTGAGTGCGAATTGATTAACCCGGACTCATGCAATTCTGTGTTGGTCTGAATTTTTCTAAGTCCTCAGTGCGGATTGATTAACCCACATTATGGGTTGAATGCATCCGCATTAGGCTCGGACTTTTTTTGAAATTATGTCAAAAAATTTACTAAGTTCCCACTGCGGGTTAGGTTATCTGCACTGCGGATTGTTTCTGTGTTAAATTTCATATTCTGAAAACCGACTAAGTGCTGAGTGCGGGTCAAGCCACCCGCAATGTGGATTGGTTAATCCGCATTCAGGATAATTTTAACCCTAAAACTCAAATCGAACCTTCTCTCTCTCTCTCACTTCGCCATTTCCCCATTTTTAAGTGATTTTCGCCTAAGAGAGAAGAAAAAGAACGCGTGAGTTTTCGTTTCTTTCAGACTCCTGATTGTTGCAAGAAATCGAGTTTGGAACCGAGTAAGTAGCCGAGGATCTCTCCTAGCTCACCTAATTGGTATTTCTTTATCTTTCCATTTCTCTCTAAAATCTCAGATTTCTCGATTTCTCATATTCTTGTTTTAAACTCGAGATTTGTGTTCAAATTGCTCAAGGACTAGTTCCTTTACACCCCTTGCTTGTTTATCTTCAATCTTTTTCCTGATTTCCTTTCAATTTGAGGATTCTTGATTTCTAGGGTTTTGAGTCAATACCCAAATTGAGTATAATCGTGAATTTATTTGTTTAATCCAACTGATTAGACTCATAATCAGTAAGGTTACCTCCTGATCCTGAATTTCTAGAACAATTAACGACTAAGTTGAGGTTTTGACCAAATTAGGGTTTAACCAATTGGTGAATTGAATTGATCCGAGAACCAAAGTAGTGAAACGGTGAATGAGTGGTAACCTGAGTGGAATTGTGTAGGGTTTAAAGGACCCAGAAGTAAATTGTGTGAGTTTTAAAAGTTTTTAAGTAAGAAAGAAGGAACCGAAAAGAACCGATACCAAAGTATAAGAATTGAATTAGGACTGTATGAACCATTGGTAAACTAAAGTAAACGTATAGACCATTGAACCCGAATTAAACCAAGTATACATATAATATAGGTGTAGGCTCGGTTGAGCAAGACTTAACGAGGCAAATTCGAGACGCCTGATCTGTAACTAAGCGGTACGCTCGTCGTAACCAGGTGCGGGATTCTTGGACTTGTTTGATACTTTATTTTTAGGAATTAAACTGTTTATTAGTTTGTCATGTTGAATGCTTAATTGTTGCATATTTTGGAATTCATGGTGTATACTGATTCTTGCATAAATTAGAATGATTTGAATTGTTTGATTAAGGTTAATTGGCATGTTGGTATGGTTATTATTTGATTAGTTCTATTAATTGTTCTTGATGCAAATGAATCTGCCAGGCCGACCTGTTTAGGTGGCTGGATAAGGTAATGGTGACCTATCCGTTGTCCCGTGTTTATGAATTTGCCAGACTGACCTATTTAGGTGGCTGGATGAGGTGACGCTGCTGACTTAGGCATTGACCTGTGATGAATTTGCCAGACCGACCTGTTTAGGCGGCTGGATGAGGTGATGCTGCTGACTTATGTGTTGACCTGTGATGAATTTGCCAGACCGACCTGTTTAGGTGACTGGATGAGGTGACGGTGTTGACTTATGCGTTGACCTGTGATGAATTTGCCAGACCGACCTGTTTAGGCGGCTGGATGAGGTGACGCTGCTGACTTATGCGTTGACCTGTGATGAATTTGCCAGACCAACCTGTTTAGGTGGCTGGATAAGGTGACGGTGACCTATCCGTTGACCTGTTTAATGAATTGTGCAAGGCTAATAGCTAATTGTGATTCGATTTGAATGAAATTGCAAAGTTGACCTGTATAGGTAACTTTGATTCCGTGTAGTTGCATTTTTATCGAGTTGACCTGTATAGGTGACTTTTAACCGGACCTTAGGAAATGGTTAAGCCAAACAGCTACAGATGGGTGTCAGATAAAGGGTCCAACTTGGTTGGCCATCTGTAGGCGTCTGTAACCCTACAGATGTGGGTTTGATAACGGTCCAGCTCGAAAGAACATCTGTAGTTGCTACAAGCCCTAATGAGTCGAGTTAAGCCAAAATTTATGTTGTGTTTTGAAATTCATATTGGAAATTCCGTAAACTGTGTTTCAGGTTAATAAATTGTTGTCGAGCATTTTCATTATGTTATTTATGATTATACATATATCTGTTTGCACTGTTATTGTTTGGGTTTCATTTTTGAATATAGAGTTTGATTGCAAGTCCAATAGTCTGAATTGTGGCAAATTCGCACTGAGAATTTATTCTCACCCCCACCCTTCGGGTTATATTACAGGTACTGGTGCGACAGATTCTGGAGAGACACGCGAGTAGTAAGCCATAGTAGCTTACCATCTCATGACCCTAGATATATTTTGATGTATAGTTTTAGGGTAGGCCTCATGGTTGGTATCCGGATGAGATATTTTTGTTATTTTATATTCTGACCTGACTGTGTACTCTGATTTGTGTATATATATAAACTTAGTTTATATTGTTTGGTGTTGAATTGTTGAGTAAAGTTTGAATAGCCTTGTAAGTATACACGGTGTTGTATGCTTATGGCGGGAGACTGTTACGTTCTGTGGCCACGGGGTGTGACAGTACTATTCAATCTAAAATTGTGGATTTCTTAAAAGAATTGAAGAAGTGGGAGATATGAAGTCAAAGGGAAAGAATAGTCCCTACATTTCATCTGTACATTTATTTTTTAAACAGCGTTGAAAATTTGGACAGACTTCTTACATATTCCACAATGAATTTTTTTCATGAAATTGAGAATTTTTAGATATGGAAATGAGGATATTAATTTGTTTATTTTCAAGTATAAAATTATTATAAACAAATTTATATTATAGGTGTTTGGCAAGCATTTGAGATATTTTTTTTGGAAAGTTGAATTCTTTAATTTCCTTTTTTATAATTATTGGATTGTGTCGATTAGAACTTTTTGGACTGTTTAATTCTGTTGTGTAATTAATTAGCCTTGTAATTTATCAATTCTTATATTCTTTCATTTTATTCATGACATATTAAATTCATCACAAATTGTATTTATTTATTTATTTAAAATTTTTACTAGCATAGAAAGATATGACATTAATAGCTGGAGGCCCAAAAGTCTCTTTTCGGCGTAGATCGGCCCACCAATACACCACCTCTCTCTAAAGCAAGGTAAAGTCGCTTCTCTCAGTTGAAGAGGCACGCCATCTGACAGTTGAAATTTATTAACTCAAAATTTTTCTTTTAAATTAATGCAGAAAATATGCACAAATTTTAATGTGTGTGTATGGATTTATATTCAAATTTGAGTCTTATGGGTGTTTTTTGATTTTAATAAAGAATAAAATGATTATTTATAAATTAAATTTAAAATTGATTTTAATATAAAAGATAGTAAAATGAGTATATTTGTGAATTTTTGAAATTTAGAGAGGAAAATACATTAATTTAAAGTTTAGAACCGGAAATAGGTATTTTTGAATTTTTTGAGAGATATTGGCGAAATTCCTCTACTAATTAAAGACAAGACCCATGGGGTCTATGGGGACCACATGTCATCCTGATTCTATTTACGTCCTCTCCTTCTCACCCAGCGAATTCGCATCACCCTATAGGTACCGGACTCGAGGCAGATTAGAAACGGACAATCAAAGATCGTTGTTTTAACTTGACACGAATCTCTATGCACAAATAATACTGTCCCCCGTGATATCCACGAATAGGCGCCGTTTGAGTTAATCTGAACCGTCAGTTTTAAATTTGCTCGAGTCAGGTACCTGAGAAGGATTCAGATTCCTCCCCGGCCCGGCAATTCCCTCTCGCGGTGAGTCCACCGATTCGTCACTGTAACTCTCTTTCACTTTTTCTTTCTGATTTCCTTGACTTGTCATCACGGTGCCTGCTCTCTCTAATCACCCCTTTTTCCGTGCACACCCACGCAACCCTGGCGACCTCCACGAAACCCTAACTCTGGCAACCACCTCAGCCCCGACAGCAACTAGCGGTGACGCCACTTGACCCTTAGTCTGAGCTGCTGATGGCACTGAACCAGCGGTGCCACAACACGATGCCACAGTGCCGGACTCTGACTTGGGCCACCACCTCTATCTCTTTGTCACTGCGCTGGAACGCGCTCACGCCACACAAGCTGCCTGCAATTGGAGCTGAGACTGAGAAGAACTTGTCAAGGTTAATTTATCTCCCTTCCTCTATTCTGTTCTTTCCAATTTTGCATCCACAACCCTCTTCCTTTTCTGGCACCAGATTGTACAGTGTTGCACTGTTAAGCTTACTAGTGCAGCTGATGCTTAATCACCAAAAAGAACAAGAAACCAGTAATTCTTCAAATCAAAACAATTAAGGAAAGTTATTCAAGTATGCTACCATACTACTCTACTTATAACAACAATTGGCAAAGCTTAATTTGCACTTGACAACTATATTGATTATTTAGGGTACAAGCCCAAAGTAGTGTACCTTGAAATACAATAATGATTTGTTTTAGAGATCTGAAAGGCGTTATAGGCTATAAATATCATTGCTACTATTGACGTTTCATAATAATTGAACAATACCCCATTTCTTGGCTGTAGAACCCTAACCAGAGTTGACCACCGCTTTTTTGTGACATTGGTACCAGCCGGTACCATGTCAATTCTGCCTTCTAGTATTAAACTGTTTACAATAAGTAATTTTGGTAGTGCATTCCCTTATTTTTGGTAGAAGTTAAGTTCTTTATGCACTTTCATTGTTCTTGAACTGTCATTACACCCCTTTAAGGCTCGTACCAGCACCTCCCTTTGTTTGCTGCTACAGGTTTCCATGCCTGCAGCACTGATTTGAGAGTTCCATTTCAACAGTATTCTGTACCAGTAAATCTGTCCTAAACTTAAATTGTTTATAACTTTTGATTGACAAATAATTTGAGTGATTTCTTCACTAAATTGCAGCATTTGTAATGTACTTTTAAATATGAAATAATGAATTAAATATTTTGATATATTAAACAAAATTTGTTGGATCAAGGTTTTTATCAAAACTGATTGATAGATTCACAGAACATATAGAATAAAGTACGCAAACCAAAATTTATTGAATAGCATACATACACACATAGGACTTGGATACTGGTATATGAAAAATATTTCATAACGGAAAAATACGAAGGATCCAGACCTGAAGGGATCTTCGGGAGCAGCAGATTATCAGGAACTCTCTCCTTTCCTTGCTAATGCTATCAGGTGCAGGTTTCCGTGGCCTTGTTATATCTATTCCTAATTCACTTCAACATATTCGAATTAACTATTTCATTGAGTTGGCACACTGGGTTTGGTCAATAATTGTGTTGGTTTTATTTGCATTATAATTGAGGTTATTTGCATGTGTCTTAAACTTGCATTTAGATTAACCATATCCTTGTTGCATATCTGATTCTGCATTATTTGAATGGCTTCATCATCATCATATGCATGAATCACAATGAACTATAATCAAATTCTGTTATTCTTCACTGATCTGTCATATTGAAATGGTTTTTTGTTTGTTTGTCTGTTGGTCATTACTTCTCAGGAATTACCAATATTGTGCCCTATTGGGAAAACTTGTGGTCATTCATTGGCAAAACTTGCAGATAATTACAAATATTATGTATGTATGAATGACAACAACTTGTTTGGGACTAAAGGCTTGGTTGTTGTTGTTGTATGAATATGAACCAGAACAATTAGAATGGAATAAGCCTTAAAAGAAAATAGATGTAGGATTTTTGTGAACCGTCTGTGTAGAAAAAGGGGGACTACCTGTCAGTATTACTTGACTTAATGCACCAATTTCTTGTTGACAGACTTGCGGACAACTTTAAATATAATATATATGGTTTTGAGTTCTCAGATATTGGCAAATAATGGTAGGTTATCGGTCTGTGTGTTACCAAACTTAATAATATGAGTTTAAGCCAATTTGATAAACATTTGAATATTATATGTAAGTATTTACATTTGAATATTATAAAATACCGGAAACTGTTTATTACATACCTGAATAGGATAAATTCTTGATATGAATACAAACTGAACTACACTTTAAGCCCCAAATCAATTTGCAGTCAATCATTGGTTAATGTGTAACTATAAGATCCTGGAATTACATTACCCATATTTGTACTTGCATTATCTTGTAGCAGTATGCAAATCAATTGGTATTTGTTCTAGGTGGATTTTACAGGTTTGCAGACTGAAACTGAATACTGTACCAAGAGCTTCAGTTTAAGCTCTCACCAGTTTCTGAAGTATCAAACTAATGAAATGTTTTTGGAATAAAGAATTTTGTTTGTTTAAGCAATACTCCAGTATGATTAGTATATATTTTGTTTGTTTATTACTGATTCCGATGCGGTGAAATTTAATAGTCTTGCATGTCTTTGTGGAGAAATATACACAGCAGACAGTTTCACCCCAGATTTAGGATGTAACAAATAGTTATTCTTATTATTATTATCACTAACATTTAAAATTTTTATAATCGTAATTTATAATATTTTATTATTATTTGCATTACTAAATTATGAATATTGTTATTATTAACAATATTATTGTTATTATTATTATCATTAATTTTATTGTAATCATCATCATCGTCATCAACATTGAAATCGTCATGATTATTGTTATTGTTGCTGTTATCACTCAAATATGTTGTGTAAACATCACAAAACCATTTAACAAGCAATGAGAGTGGAAGGTGAGGAGGGAGGGAGGGACACCAGTGTTCATTAGTGTATGTTGAATGATATGGAAGCAACTAAATGGGTTTTCAATTCAGATACACTACCACTACATTCACTGATTCAAATACTGTTTTAAGAAGTTTGATTTAGAGGCCCTGCTTGTAGTGCTGATATTTGATTTACTGTCTTTGCTGTACTTCCATGTAAGACTGCCACTATTTATTTTAATAATCCTTTTGTCAGCCCCTGCCTAGTTCTAAAAAAAAGTGAGAGAGAGGAGAGTATAAATTATATACATATTATAATCCAAGGAAAGTAACCTGCAATTACCATCCTAATGAATTAGTTTAGTTGTCTGGGAAAATTGATTGCACAGACGTGAGGAGCTTTCCATGCACTTACCCATTTATTAATTAGTGTGGTCAAACATAGATTTTTAATTAACAAATTTTGCTCCAAATATGTTTATTGGAGAGTCAACGACTTTATGAAGGTTCGAACGAGCAGGGCGTGTTTTGCATCAATCAATCTTTCCCATTCATCCCAATAATTTTGAATTGATTTTAATTTAAAATCATCTCCATCCTTCATTTGAATGGGCCAACAACAATGAGATATTTTTCTTTAATGATGAGATGATGACTATCCCAACATAAAAGGAGGAAAATCTGTGCCTTAATTACTAGCTAGGCACATGAAGTCAAGCTCAATCTTAGAATACATTTCCTTGTTTGACTTTGTCATAGTAAACTCATGAAGTTATAATATATGTGCAGCTATCTTAGAATACATTACCTTGTTTGACTTTGTCATAGTAAACTCATGAAGTTATAATATATGTGCAGCTTATAAATAGAAACCACATACAGAGAAGAGTGTACTATTCATAAAAAATGGACACACCAAATGCACTAATGTTTCTCCTCCACGTTATCTTATTTTCAGTTATTACAGCTCAAAATTCAAACAAACAGATGCTAGTCGGGGTTATACTCGATTTGGACACCCTTGCTGGAAAAGTGACTCGGACCAGCATTACAATGGCTTTGGAAGATTTCTATACACTACATTCGAATTATAGTACCAGACTTGTGCTCTATACCAAAGATTCCAACAAGGACAATATCAAGGTTGCATTAGCAGGTGACTGATCAACTTATACAACTGTACATTTATTTTTAATTATTGTGCATAGTAAACTTATATTTCGATATCATAGTTTAGAAAAATAGTGATCAAACAATTGGTCATTCTGGTTAAAAAAGTCGATGTTCATTCATAGTTTAATAGTCTAAATAATTGTACAAAATAAAAACCTTCTTAAAATCCATTAGCCCATTTCTCGGCATGCTTCTGTTGCGCAGTCCAATTTTTTCTTTGTACATTGTTTTCCCGTTCTAATTCTAATATAACTAGATAAACTGTAATTAAAAAATCAATTTGTTTGTCCACAATATATACAATTATAAATTAAGTTTGATTTATATATTGAAACACCACTTCAGGTCTGACAAAATATAATGCATGTAGAGAAGCACAGACAATGAAACTAATGGAGGAATCCAATTTATTTCCTGGTGTATTGATTATATGTAACCACAGAAAGAGTTACAGCATATAATTTAAATAATTTACTTTAAAGACACATCTGTTTGAGTTTCAACTGGTTTGTTTCCTTGGTCAGATCAGTTTGGACCTGCAGTACACCATACCTCAATAACCAAGTTTAAACCTTCAATAAAGTATACACAAGAGAAGTAAATATATTTAGCATATTGTGTTTTTTCTTGCCCGAAACACTGGGCTTGCCGGTAGATGACGAGGGCTTCAAAGCTAAAGGCTTGAATACCTAATTTGTTGTCATATGCTTTTATCGACAAACCTAAAGTAGATCTCTTTTCTTTTATTTTCAACTCCCTATAAAATCTGGATGTAAATTTCTTCAATCTTGTTGCAGCACTGGACTTGGTACAGAACAATAAGACTGAAGTCATCATTGGACCTCAGACGTCCTCACAAGCTGTTATTGTCTCTGAAATTGGTAACACAAGTCATGTGCCGGTAATTTCATTCTCAGCAACCAGCCCCACCCTTTCCTCCTTACATTTTCCCTACTTTATAAGGACAACAATAAATGATGCGGCTCAGGTAAAAACCATTACCTCTCTCATTGAAGCCTATGGATGGCGAGAGATAGTTCCAATCTATGAAGCTAACATATTTGCAAATAAATGTAGAAGAAAAGCTAGAGAGCGCCCTATCAAAGATAGTTGCTGTTGTGTCCATCTTTGTTCTGCTTATATTGACCACAAGCTACACTGCTAGTCTCTCATCAATGCCAACGGTACAACAGCTTCAACCCACAGTAACTGACATCTACGATCTCAAAAAAAACAGTGACTATGTTGGATATGAAACTGGTTCTTTTGTGGAGGGCTTACTTCTGGAACTCGGCTTTGACAGAAGAAAGATGAAAGGTTATTACCGTGAAGATTTTTCTAACGCACTTGAGAAAGGAAGTGCAAATGGTGGAGTCGCAGCAATAGTCCACGAAATACCCTACATCAAGCTGTTCCTTGCCAATAATTGCAAGTCATATACCATGGTTGGACTGATTTACAAGACCGCAGGATTTGGATTTGTAAGTTAATTAATGAAATTTCTTTTTACTTTGTGAAGATGAAAAGTGGGCCTCAGTAGCCAGAATCAAGAATTGTACTCTAAAAGCTCAATCCTTATCTGTCATTAGTAGAAACTTAAAAAAAAGGGGCATTTTATTATTTTTTGGGTTTGCTATTTTTTATTATATGTATATCAGATTAATACTCCCAATATCTTGTTCTTGGACAGGCATTCTTAAAGGGTTCTCCATTAGTTCCTGACATATCACGAGCAATCCTAAACATAACTGATGGAGAAGAAATGATCCACATTGAGAATAAATGGATAGGTAACCAGAACTGTCAAAACAATGGCGGCATCAGCACTGAATCAAACAGACTAAATTTGTCAGCTTCTGGGGGCTTTTTGCTTTCATCGGAGTTATTTCCACCCTCTCCCTATTGCTGTTTAGAATTAATTCACTCTACAAGAAATGGCAGACTGACTTTGAATCAAGCTATATCAACAGGACAGTTTCCACAAACCAAGAGGAAAATCAGCCCACCAACCCACCGTCAGTATCTGAAGGTCCTATCCACTGACAATTAATCATTCCATTATATTTTCTAATTATTTCCAACAGTCATTCCACCATAAATTACTTTAACAACTACCCATTTTTTAATTTTCTATTTCCATCAGTAAATCTCGACTTTTCCTTTATATTTACTGAGTTTCCATGATTTATGTTAGGCGGTCATGTCGAACCGGCGAGGAGTTCTGTCCAGAAGAACGTTGTTGCTACAAAAAAATTGACCCGCAATTACTCTTGGTAGTAAGTCTCTTGATTTCACTTGCTTGTTCTTCGACTTTGAAGTGTTAATTTGTTTTTATGTATAATATTCTTTTGTTGGGAATCATTTATGCATGTTGAAGTACTTGAATGGTCTTTCATGTAAAATTTGAACTATGTAGTTCAAATAGTTAGATTTTTTTTGTTCCGTAAAATAATTTGGTCCATTAATTTATTGTAGAATCGTGATGTACCATTTTTGGAGTTAATAACTTGACGTAAATGTACTTGTTAACACCTAATTGTACGTAGTTCACACCATAGTGACAAATGAATTATTGGGTTCGGTTCAGCGGGGTTGATTTGGTCTCACAAGATAGCAACAAAAAATCACATTTTATTTGCAAATAATTCATAAAATTTGTTTTATTCGTGAACAATTCGCCGTTTGGTTCGGAAACCCAAAAAAAAAAAAACCTTCTATTCGTGAATTAAACATGAATATTGTTACTATGGTTCACACAGGAAAGTTCCAACTAGAGCAATAAATTTAGCTGAAGTAAATAATGGTACTGAGAAGCAGGACTGGACCATACCAATTAGCACCATGGGTTACACTTCTTTCAATCCGTCCCCCCTTTGTTGAGTTGGATCCGTATCCTCCCGGGTACCTGATTCAACACAATTGAAACGGACGGCTTAGATTTACTCTCAGTTGATCCTTGCTCAGGATGACAAAGTGGGGCAGTATTATTTGTGCTCTGACTCAACACAATTGAAACGGACAGCCTAGATTTACTCTCAGTCGGTCCTTGCTCAGGATGACAAAGGGGGGCAGTATTATATGTGCTTTGAGATTCGTGCCAAGTTAAAAAGGACATTTCAATCATCCGATTCAGGTGTACTTAATTAGTCCGGTAACCTGAGAGAATGCTGACAATTTCTGAAGTTACACCAACATAGAAAAATGAATTTGAACGAAAATTTGACATCACTTAAACCTCCTGAGCACTGATGATCCTCCAGGACATTAACCTGATCCTCCAGTATCTTGCATCTCCTCCTCCCACAGAAAACACCTGGAAATAATATGTTTTCTTAAACATTACAAAGTTCATTCATGATAATGTTCAGCTGCTTTTTTTTTTTTCTTTTAAATTTTTTAAATGTACTCCAATATCATAAAAACTAGCATTTTACATTATAATTAAAAAAATAACTATACAATTTCCCATTGTTTACGTACTACAATATATAAATCAATCCCATTCAAGCATGTGATTTGTTGTGTGTGTTTGTCTATTTGCAATTTTTTATTGTTCTAAAGGCACTCAGCCATGAGCCCCTACCGCCTTTCCATTTTTCAAATTCCCACATGATATTTCATATTTTCAATATTGTATATCAAATTTTGAGTTTTAAATATCATTTAAATAAATATTTAACATTTTACACTGGAACTGAATTCCTCTCGACACAATTCACACAACACAAAACCGTAACCATATATAACATAGTGTGGTACAACGTAGATTTTTAATTTAAAACAATTTTGCTACAATTATATGTTTAATGGATAGTCAACGACTTCAAATTGTACTTTTATAATTTTATGTTGCAACCATCACCATTCTTCAATTAATCATGGGTCAACTAGTTGACAACAATAAGAGGAGGATGTAGGTTCAACAAATGGGATCAATTGACTCTATTTTTTAAATTTATATTTTTTTTACTTATATATCATTTTTCATATAATTTATAGTAAAATATCACATATCACAAATATGTAAAATTGATTCTCATTCTTAGAATGAAAATTACATATAATTGACCTCTATAGTTTGAAAATCTGACTCCATCCCTAACAACAATACGATATTTTTCTTAAATGATGAGATGATGACTATCCCAACATAAATCAGTAAGATTGTGCCTTACCAGTTCTCTCATGAACTTATAATATATGTTTAGTCTATAAATAGAGACAACATACTTGAATCTGTTGTTATTTTTTAAAAATAAAAGCAATTTGTTATTCCGATCTCAAGCGTCAAATTTTTCAATACACAAATCTAAAAGAAAAAAAAATTCATACAAAAATCTCAACGAAAACTAAAAATTGAGATGAGAATAACTAGTTCTTATTATTTCCAGGAGTAACAGCAGATCTATTTCCATTTTTTCTTTGTACATTGTTTCCCTATTTAAAAAAATTCAATCGATTTCCATTCATTTTGTGTGTGTATTTAATTTCTAATTCTAACTCTCATAATTAAACAGTCATATCTACAAGTGTTGTGTGTGTTGTATTTCAACGTATCGTATTTAAACATGTCTGAAACACATATTATGCCGTATCAATACATTGGAATTTTGAGTCATAGCTTAACGATAGTATTAGATATAAATAACACGTTTTTCTTTACGAGACAGTTTAGTAAGACATGGAGTGATTCGAGTATGCATTGTCTGCATTAACTCAAAATAATATCTTTTGAGTTAATGCATCTCTACCATCTAATTTTAAACGGAGCCATCCAGCCACAACCTATAATTCAAAAAGTCCTTGAATATTAATGTGGATTTAGTCTGTACATATCTTAAAGCAAATCAGATCATCCGAATAAATTAACTCAAAAGATTCTCTCTTGAGTTAAATGCAGAGGATACTAATGTCTACATGCCGATTTCTAAAAAAAAATTAGAACACAGAACATGGTGCGGACATGTTTTGACATGGCATCGTTTAACAAAACTTTTGTTAGGTGTTGTGTTTGTCCTTTTTTTTTTTTTGTACATATCAGCACGTGTTTCTAACACGTTGTGTTTTTTCAATACACTAAACAAACATTATTGTCTTGAAAAAAATATATTTACAACTAAAATTTTGTCATCTGTGGTGTATGGGAGAGAATAACATTGTCACGCTAGAAAATAATATTATCCAAATTTTGTCATCTGTGGTGCATTCACAACAGGCATATATACAATAGATGCGTACTCATGGACCGTTAGAAAAACCACCAGTTTTAACCTACGGGTTTGTAAACACCGAACTTTTCTTTTTCCCCAAAGGGATCTAAAGCCCATGGGCCTTCCATGTCTGGGTAGAAACTGTATAGTTCCTACAAGCCCATTGCCATTTTTTCTCCAATAGGATCTTCCCAATTCACGCTTCTCCTCGCTCCTCTGGCTCTCCGCCTCCGCCGCCGCCATGGAATTTGGGGCTGGAGGGAGAAGCGGATCGTAACCACCACTCTCTGTTCTGCAGATTTCGCATTCTCCGCTAAAGCGAATTCTCTCTCTCTCTCTCTATCAAGTAACTCACCTCCTTGGTTAAATGCGACAAAATAAAGTGACCAGGGTTATCGAGCTAGAGGCCTCTCTGGAGGTTTCATTGGAGGAGGGGCTGCATCTGGGCTAAGGCAGTATAGATCTAAGGTACTTTAAAGTTTTTTTTTTTTTTTTACAGGTATTTATATTAGAAGAACGGACTGAATTTGTTTTCATTTCTGGATATGCAATTGCTGGGCTTTGAGAAATGCTGAATTCAACAGAAGTTTATTAAGGTCTCAATTAGAACAGTTCAGTTCTGCTACTCATTATAGGAAACTTGTGCAATTATTGCAATTTTGTGTTCTGCAAAATTCGGTTATACAAGTTCCCAAAATTGTGGTGATAAACCAAAATTGAGCTGTTCAATTAAACTCAACTCAGTCCAATTCAGCCTCATCACTACCCTCATATGTGTAATTAAGCAAGCTTTACCCAGCTAGGGTTTCAGAACCGTTCTATATCATCCTCAATCTTCAAGTTCTTATTTCATTTTATTTTAGGACAATCAACTGCTTTATGACTCTTTAGAAGAGTTTTAGAGGCTACAAAGTGGTTCTAATCCAGATATAAGGTCAGTTCGTCAGAGCATGCAACCTCACCTCACAGTGATGATAAAATTGATGAAGAAACAAAGGATGCTCTGATTTCTCAATAAACCAGGTATGGTTTCTTGGCATCAAGAGATGAGTAAATACAAGAGAAGCTGTTGTGCATTATTGATTTATTTTCTTTTATTTGTAGCTTTGCACTTCCATCAGTCGTTTGACATATTATCAGGTCTTAAGTGCAAATCATGCACTTTTCACTGACAATTTATATCCATTTACATTTCAGCATTTGTATCTTCAACCATTGTTGAATAACAATCATTTGTTAGGGCTCAATACAAGGGGATCTCTGCCTTGATTTCAGTTATTGTCACGTAATCTCTCTTCCACCTTGAAGAATGGTAAATTGGTCATGGTTCAATACAAACCATGTGACTTCTTTGATTCTCTGAGTTTATAGAGATTTAAAATTAGATCAATGGATATAGTTTTAATAGACTGGCTAATGAGAATTATACATATGAAAAATTCAGATCTCATATTTATTACATTAGAAAATACTAGCTAACTAGCTACTGGATTACTCCTATTGTCATTTCATATTGACTATCATATCACCAACTACAGAGGAAAATGCCCAAAGATTCTATTAATTAACATAGCTGCTTATGATCTTTTGACACAACCCACTAAAATAAAGTATATTAAAAATTCAGATCATAATATCATGTTGGCATTTGTTGGTGTATCAGGGTTACTTTCAGGAGGTGATATGACTACAACATCACCGACTTGTTCTTCCTGTTGGTTTATAGTAGGTAAGGCTTCAATATCACTCTCATCAGTGCTCATTTCAAGACTCATTACGTTAATGTTCTTTTTCCGTTTTATAAAGAATGACCTGGTTGCAAATATTAGTAGACAGATGGTGGGAACAACTCCTGTAATGAGAAAAAGCCCCCAGAAACTGGGAAATTTCAGTATGTTTGACTCCTCAGTAAGGCTGGCACTGTTCAGGCAGTTCGAATCTCCTATCCATTTCTTCTCTATTCGGATTATGTCATCCCCATCAGTTATGTTGAGGATTGCTCCTGAAATATCGGCAACTAGTGGAGAACCCTTGGGGAAAGCCTGTCCATCAATTAAAGATCGCGAGGGTAAATTTGGTATTCATTCTTACTATTGAGGATTAACAAACAAATTGAAAAAGAAAAGAATACTCTGTATAAGTTATTCCCTAGTGGTATTTAACGATTATGGTGTTGAAAAAATACGGACTCTTGGTTATTAATCTGCTGAGACACAATGCCATACTTATAAAGTGTCAAGTAGTCTTTCTTTAGAGGTGGTGGTCATTTTTTGATAGTTTTTTTTGCTGTGTAAGCATGTAATATACATGATAAATGTTAACTTACAAATCCAAACCCTGATGTCTTGTAGATCGGTCCAACCATAGTATATGACTTGCAATTTTTGGCAAGGAACAACTTGATGTAGGGTTTTTCATCGATGATTGCAGTGACTCCTCCATGTGCACTTCCTTTGTCGAGTGCCTCAGCATATTCCTCACTGTAGTAACCTTTCAATTTTGTTCTGTCAAAGCCCTGCTGCAGAAGCATTTCACCCATAAAAGAACCTTTATTATATCCGACATAATCACCATTCTTTCTGAGATCATAAATGTCGGTTACGGTTGGTTGAAGCTGTTTTACGGTTAACATTGATGAGAGACTAGCAGTGTAACTCGATGTCAATATAAGTAGGAAAAAGATGGACACAATAGCAACTATCTTTGATAGGATGCTCTCTAGCTTCTCTTCTACATTTATTTGCAAAATATGTTAGCCTGTCTAACTTGTTAATTTTGGGATAGCCAATTGTGTACTAAAAATTTCTTTATAAGAGAGACACTCTAGGTATTGCGAGACAATTTTCTGATAAAGAACTTACGATGTGCGAACAAGGATAATTGCACTATAGTTCCAATATGCTTTGATATAGATCTCTTGAGGGGGGCCCTGATTTTTGGCTCCAATATCAATATGGTGATGCCAGTGTAGATGAGATATGCAAAGCTCCCCAACCATAGACCACAAGATAATGGCTGCAAGAAAATAAATTTGTTTTTATTTTCAGCTTGCTTGATTGGCACAATCATTGCTACTCCTGAGTCGGTGTATGGCATCGAGAAGTCAGCATAGCGTGTACGGTTGTGCCTTATTGTAATGTCCCCTATAACCATGTCATATTTCTGCAAGACAGAGCAATTTCTTTATTCATATTTGGGGTTTTCAAGTATTGATCATATATCAAAAGAAGTGGGAAAAGTTAAAAATAAAGGATATTATTTTATTATTGCAAACATATAACTAAGTCCTACTAATGTAATGGATCACACACACACAATTGCTTGATTAAAATTGGTTGGCTAATTGTGGTTACAGGTTTAAAATTCCAATATGAGGTTCCATGTTGATATTTAAAGATGGAAAATTATCCTCCAATCTTTATCTAATGAAAAAAGGATGTGGATGGCTTAGTACAAGTTTTTTTTTATCTCAAAGATGATGACTTGGCTTCTAATCTCTCAAAAAAATTGCATGGTTAATTATAATTATCAGCAGGTACTGAAATGATATGCATGATAGGAGACTTAAATAACATTTAGAGTAGAATCTTAACAGTTTCAAGAACAAATTTCAACACAACTGATGTCATATATAATGGAATTTGGAAGCTGGACCTCTCATCTTTCTCCCAAAAAAGAAAATAAATTTAAATATACATAAACATTTCCAAGGAATAGAAAACTGAACTGCACATACAGAAGCAAAATAAATTAGTTATACAAACCTCAACCATGCATATTTTATGTAATTAATAACAGTTGTTGCTAGTTGTTTCTAGACTACTACTCATATTGTTTGTGACAAAAAATGATTTAGCTATATATTTCATAAGGAGATATCAGATACGTACCCCAAGATAAACTTGATAGACCAAATCGTTGTAGGTGAGTGAGTCCCCAAGCATCCCTCCGAAATGTTCATATTCGAACGGGACTGCATAAGGCAATCGCTTCACAGCTGCTTCAAATACATCAACTGAGTACCCGCTTGCTTTTGTTGCATTTCTATGAGGGTCTATCTCCACATTCATGTACTCAAGACGTGTACTTACTGTTACTCCAACACGTAATTTTCTTCCACTAACTGGGATTTCCCAACCCTTGGGCACAACAATTGTTTCCCCTGGCCAAATGACAGGATTTAAATCTCCTGGTGATGTTGAATAATATCTCTTCTTCTTGCTTTCATCTACATGCCTTGATAATCCTTGTTCTTCACTCCAATATCCAATTTCTCTTATCCCCCTTCCGACAATGTTAATTATTTCAAACGAAGAATACCGCAACTGTCCATTTATTAATTCAAAGTTGCCACTCAATCCTTGAAACTTGATATTGGTGATTGCCTCGAGAAGTAGAGGTCCATTGGGAAAGATAGGCACCACCGAAGGAGCTGTAGAGTTATCAATTTTGGTGTTTTGAACCCCTACTTTTTCTACAGCCATTGCTAATGCAAAGATGGTATCATAAGCCCATAATGCATAGATGCTAGGGTCATTAGACGTTCCTTGGGGATTGTCTGCTTGGAATCTCCTTCTCCATCTGGTTGTGAAGTTATTCAACTCGTCAGTCTTGGGTACATATAGCCGTACACCTAGAGCTCCCTTCATTGCACTAGTGACACTTCCATTTAGGGAGTCAACCATATTTGTCACTCCATCTGTCATAATCCATACATACCCTTCATCCATCATCCCTATTTCTTTAGCCTTCAAAAATAGGTTAGAGCCAAAGGAAGATGACATGTGCACAACAAAAACCCTTGTTTGCATGGTCTGTAACTTGTAGAGTTCTTGCTTGATTTGGTCATCAGTTGACAATTTCGATATTAAGCAACGGTAAGGGATTCGCACATTGATCTCTTCAAGGGAATCTGCAAGGAAGGGAAGAATGCCCTGTCCAAAATCAGTATCTTCATATATTGGAACAACCTCTCGCCATCCATAGGCTTTGATGAGAGAGGTAATTGGTTTTACCTGAACGGCATCATTTATGGTTGTCCTTATAAAGTAGGGCAAATTGATGGAGGTAAGAGTGGGACTGGTTGCTGAGAATGAAATTACTGGCACCTGACTTGTGTTACCGACTTCGGAGACCATTACAGCTTGTGAGGACTTCTGAGGTCCAATGATGACTTCAATCTTATTGTTTTCTATCAAGTCTTGTGCTGCAAAAATATTGAAGCTTTTAGATGCTAATCTTATATAGAGTTTAAAGTTAATAAAAGAAAGAGATCTACTGTAGGTTTGTTCATAAAAAATGTAATTATATCTTATATCCCTGTCTATTATTCTTTCATTTCTTTCTCAAATTATAATTACCAATTCTAACTACTTTTATTTTTTTTCTCTTTCTCTCCTCTCTCACTTCCACCCCTGCCTCTCTCTCCCATCTCATATCAGTAGAAAGAGATCTACTGAGGTCCAATGATGACTTCAGTTTTATTGTTCTGTAAGTGGTCCATTTAGGTAGTTAATAGTTATTCAAGTAGTTAATGACTGGGAGGAGAAATGGAGGAAAGTTACAAGGTATAACTAGTTAGGTGCTCCCAAAAAATAATGTAGACTTTTACAGTGGGATTTGGTTCAATTGAACACACCAGAAGACAAGATGAAAATTTTACGTTGGCAATACACACAGAATGATAATGGGTACAATACTCCCTACTTCAATTCATCAGTACATTTTAATAAACAGGGTTGGGTTGAAGTATGAGCAGACTTTCTTTTAACTAAATCGCAAAATAGTTTGCTAGACCCGGGTCAAATATATGACCTGAAATGGAGTATTTCAGGCGAGAAAGTAAACAGTATGCTAAACTCAATTGCAGGTCCAAACTTAGGTCATGGAGGTAGGTTGTTACTGCTCTTAGCAGTTATTTCTGGGGTTTTCATATATTAGTCCATACCCCTCAAAATATACTGGTTTCATTTTTATAAGTTTATTAGTTACCTGCTAATGCAGCCTTCACATTTTCCTTGTTGGAATCTCTGGTATAGAGCACAAGTCTGGTACTATAATTCGAATGTAGTGTGTAGAAATCTTCCAAAGCCACTGTAATGCTGGTTTGTGCCATTTTTCCGACAAGGGTATCCAAGTCGAGTATAACTCCGATTGGTATCTGTTTGTTGGAATTTTGAGCTGAAACAACTGAAAATAAGATAACATGGAGGAGAAACATTAGCGCATTTTTTGTATCCATTTTTTGCAAAGTACACTCTTCTCTCTGTATGTGGCCTTTATTTATAGGCTGCACACACATATTATCACTTCATGAGTTTACTTTGACATATGCAAAAGAAAAAAAAAAGGAAAAAAAGAGAGTTTACTTTGACAAGGTCAAGCATGGAAAAGGTAAATCTTAGCTTGAGCTTGACTTAATGTGCCTAGTAAGGCACAGGCGTTGACTTAATGTGATGTTGGGATAATCAAGCATCATCTCATTATTACAGGAAAAATATCGTGTTGTTGACTCATTCAATTGAAAAATGGTGATGATTGTTGACTATCCAATAAACATAGTTGGAGCAACAAATTTTAAATTAAAAATCTATGTTTGACCCACTAATTAAGCAACAAATTGATATTGATAAATGTCAAATGGGGGCTAGACCCTTATACTGATAAATGTCAAATGAGAACCTG
This sequence comes from Carex pumila, assembly GCA_033356055.1. Classification (NCBI taxonomy): domain Eukaryota; kingdom Viridiplantae; phylum Streptophyta; class Magnoliopsida; order Poales; family Cyperaceae; genus Carex; species Carex pumila. The sequence goes on along the minus strand of JARJHM010000388.1, from coordinate 151,479 downwards.
GCAACAGCTGCCATGTATAATTGATTGGACATTTATTTGTACACACCAACAAACTACATTGAGAACAGCAAGGAAGTTAAAGCATAAGTAATTATGTCTCAAAATATCTCATCCAATTCTGATACAAATCATGACATGATCTCATTTAGAACCATAGTTGTGCAAAATATGAGCACACTAAATAGATAATCTCCCTAATTTCACTAAAATGTTCAGAACACCATATTACAAAACCTATGTAGATCTCTTGTCCATCCTTTTTTACTCAGAATTTCCTTGGTAAGAATTTAATATCTATGTATCAACCATCCTTTTTTATGTTTTTTGGTCAGTTCAATTTGTTTTTTTACTATCAAAATAAAAATAAAAAACAAATCACCATAAGTTTTCAACCCAACGTATGAATCAATAAATAAATAAAAACTGAAATCCAAATTCAATCCTCCTACTCATCATGAGCTAAACTAAGAAAAAAAAAATAACAAGAACTCAATTTAATATATAGAGTACGGCTAACGCATTTCCTCTAGCATATGGGCCGAAATGCTTCTGGTGGAAATTTGAAATTTCAAAATCCAAAAAGTCGATCTGAACCGTTCATCTTCTTCTCCATATTAATATCTGCTTGGAGACCAAATTTTACATTTTTCTGAAATTTTTTACTATTTATTAAGCCACTTTGAAAATCGCTGATCCAACGGTGGCTTAACAAAACAGTAAAACCATTGGATCAACGATTTTCAAAGTGACTTAATAAATAGTAAAAAATTTCAAAAAAATGTAAAATTTGGTCTCTAAGCAGATATTAATATGGAAAAAAAGATGAATGGTTTAGATCGACTTTTTGGATTCTGAAATTTTAAATTTCCACCGAAAGCATTTCGACCCATATGCTAGAGGAAGCGCATTAGCCGTACTATATATATATATATATATATATGGGATAGGCTAATGTGCATTCGAATGTATATGGTCCGAAGTGCTTACAGTTCAAATTTGAAATTTCAAAATCCAAACGGTCGATCCGAACCGTTCATCCTGTTCTCCATATTAATATGTGCTTGGAGGCCAAATTTTACATTTTTATGAATTTTTTTACTATTTATTAAGCCACTTTGAAAATCGCTGATCCAACGGTTTTACTATTTTGTGCAGCCACCGTTGGATCAACGATTTTGTAAAATACTTAATAAATAGTAAAAAAATTCAGAAAAATGTAAAATTTGGTCTCCAAGCACATATTAATATGGAGAACAAGATGAACGGTTCGGATCAACTGTTTGGATTTTGAAATTTCAAATTTGAACCATAAGTACTTCCGACCATATACATTCGAATGCACATTAGCCTATCTCTCTCTCTATATATATATATATATATATATATTTATTTATTTATTTATAACATAATGCATGCATGCATATATATATACTTGTCTATTTCAATATAATATGTTTTGGCAATTGTCAACAGTACGTTGTCTTAATCTTCTAGACGTATTACACACTTACTCGAAGAATGCACATAAATTACTTAAAAAGTTGGTCAATGGTTTAGCAGGCTAATTAAGGCTCTATTAAATATTAATTAATTTATGTTCAAAATTTATCCCCATGGGCCTTGCATGTATGGGGAGAAACTGTATAGTTCCTACAAGCCCATTACCATTTTTTCTCCTCTCTCGTCTCCTTCTCCGCCTCCGTCGCATTGGAACTTTGGGATGGAATGAGGTGCGGATCGCAAGTTCGCAACCACCACACTCGCCTCTGCAGATTTTGCACTCTCCTCTACAGAATATTCTTTCTCTATCAGGTAACAAACCTCCTCTAGTTAAATACGACAAATAGAAGGAAACTACGGGAGAGAACTTCAGCCAGTAATAAATCCTATACCCCAAGTAACTATAAATTTTGCCATGTTTTGTTTTTTATGACAAAATAAATGCAAGAGATTGGTGACTGGGGTTCTGGAACTGGAGTCTTTGTTGGAGAAGGGGCTGCTAAGTGGTGTGCTGCTTCAGGGTTCAGGCAGTATACATCTAAGGTACTTTGAAGTTCTTTTTTTTTTTTTTAAACTGGTATTTAGATTTGAAGAAAGGACTGAATTGAATTTCATTTCCAGATATGCAATTTCTGGCATTGAGAAATGCTGAATGCAGCAGAAGTAGTGATGGATCCAAACAGGTATATTTTAAGGTCTCGATTGAAACAGTTCAGTTCTGCTACTCCACTAAGCTTTGTTGCTCAAATTGGTTCTCATGTAAATTTTCTTATGCTTTTTTACTTTATGGTACATTCCTATTGAAGAAAGCACAGTTTGTTGCTTCAGTAGGAATTGGTATATTTATAGCAAACTTATGAAATGATTGCAATTTGATGTTCTGCAAAATTGGTGAGAGAAGTTCCCAAAATTGTGGTGATAAACCAAAATTGAGCTGTTCAATTAAAATTAACATAACCCAATTTGGCCTCCTCACTACCCTCACATGTGCAATTAAGCAAGCTTTGGTGCTTTGCCCAGCTAGGATATCAGAACCGTTCTATGTCAACCTCAATCTTCATGTTCTTATTTCAGGACAACCAACTGCTTTATTACTCTTTAGAAGAGTTTTAGAGCCTACAAAAAGTGGTTCTAACCCAGATATAAGGTCAGTTCGTCAGAGCATGCAACCTCACCTCACAGTGACAATAAAATTGATGAAGAAACAAAGGATTTTTTTTTTTTTTTTAAATTGTACTTCCATGAGTTGTTTAACGTATCAGGTCATAAGTGAAAATCATACACTTTTCACTGACAATTTATATCCATTTGTGTGTCAGCATTTGTATCTTCAACAATTGTAGAATAACAATCTTTTTAGGGCTCAATACAAAGGGATCTCTGCCTTGATTTCGGTTGTTGTCACATATTCTCTCTTTCACTTGAAGAATAGCAAAGCAAATTGGTCATTAGGCATCTCATTATGTTGTTATACCTCTAATCAAGAAACTGACCAGTAGCGACTACCTTTGCACAGGGTTGAATGGTGTAGGGATGTGCTTTGCATGTTTATCTTACCATTCCATCCTGGGAAACTGAGGGAATATTATAGGAGGAAAGCAAATGACTAGTAAACTTTGTGACTTCTTTGATTCTCTGAGTTTAAAGAGAATTAAAGTTAAACAACCATATATAGTTTTTAAATGCTGGCTAATGAGAATTATACATCTGAAAATTTCAGATCACATATTCATTACATTAGAGAATACTGGCTAAACTAGCTACCAGATTACTCCTGCTATCATTGTTTCATATCAACTATCACCAACTACAAACGAAAATGCACAAAGCTTCTGTTAATTAACATAGTTGCTTATGATCTGCTGACACAACCTGTAAAAACAAACTAGATTAAAAATTCAGATCATGATATTGTATTGGCATTTGTTGGTGAAGTGTCAGTGTCACTTTCAACAGGTGCTATTCCAACAGCATCACCAACTTGGTCTTCTTCTTGGTTCATAGTGGGTCTGGCTTCAATATCACTCTCATCACTGCTTATATCAAGGCTCATTACCGTAATATTCTTATTCCATTTTTCATAGAATGACATGGTTGCAAATATTAGTAGACAGACTGTGGAAATAACTCCTGTGATGAGAAAAAGCCCCGAGAAGCAGACAAAGGATAGTGTGTTTAACTCCTCAGTGAGGCTGGCAGTGAGTCTGGCACTGCTCAGGAGGTTTGAGTCTCCTATCCATTTCTTCTCAATTTGGATTATGTCATCCCCATCTGTTATGTTGAGGATTGCTCTCGATATGTCGGCAGCCAGTGGAGAACCCTTGGGGAAAGCCTGTCCATCAATTATATATCGGGAAGGTAAATATGGTATCTATACTTACTATTGATGATTAACAAACAAATTGTACAAACAGCAATTAAATTCTGAAATTTCTTTTTTTGAACAAAAGGGTGATCTAATTACTTTGTCTGAAAGCTGAATCTGTATAACTTATTTTATGAAGAAGAGATTTATTGGCAACAGAGAGTCAAATTGAAATGGTATCCAGAGGGTGATTTAAATACTAAGTTTTTTCACACTATAGCTTCAATTAGGGAAAAGAAGAATCTAATTTTATCATTAGACATTGAAGGACAAAAGTTTTTGATGATTGTTTTTAAAGCAACACTTCCTTTTATAAAGCTTTGGTAGGAACAAATAATATTAGGGATACTAAATAATACCCTAATATTTGGGATTCTTCTCAACAGCTTATCTTAGAACAACAATTATTTTTAGAATAACCCTTCACTTTGGAAGAAATAAAAATTGTAGTATTTTATTGTAATCCATCTAAGGCCCTGGATGGATTTTCATTTAGTTCTATCAGTCCATTTGGGTCTTAATTTATCTTGATCTACACAAAAGTGCAATGTCTTTTAATTTGATCACTTAGATTTAGCAAAATTTAACTTAGCTTCTCTCTACCATAGCCAATTATAAACCAATCAGCTTGATTAATTGTAGTTGTCATTTTTTGATAGGTGTCATTTTATTTCACTCTTTCTTTACTTGAATACAGGTAATTATCATTTTTTGATAGCTTTTTGCTTGTGTAAGCATCTATATGCAATTAGTTTCTAGCATATGAATGTACATGATAAACGTTAACTTACAAATCCGAACCCTCCTGTCTTGTAAATCGGGCCAACCATAGTATATGACTTGGGATTTTTGGCCAGGAACAAGTTGATGTAGGGAGTTTCATCGATGATGGCAGCGACTCCTCCATGTGCACTTCCTTTGTTGAGTGCGTCAGCATATTCCTCACCATAGTAACCTCTCAATTTTGATCTGTCAAAGCCGTGCTGCTGAAGTAATTCTCCCACGAAAGAACCTCTATTATATCCGACATGATCACCATTCTTTATGAGATCATAAATGTCAGTTACTGTTGGTTGAAGCTGTTTTACCGTTAATCTCGATGAAAGACTAGCAGTGTAACCTGACGTCAATATAAGCAGGAAAAAGACGGACACAATAGCAACTATCTTTGATAGGATGCTCTCTAGCTTCTCTTCTACATTTATTTGCAAATATGTTAGCTTGTCTAACATTTTAATTTTGGGATAACCATTTGTGTACAAAAAGTTTCTTTATATATGTGAGACAATTTTCAGATAAAGGAACTTACGAGATGCGAACAAGGATAATTGCACTATAGTTCCAACATGCTTTGATATAGATCTCTTGAGGGGGGCCCTGATTTTTGGCTCCAATATCAATATGGTGATGCCAGTGTAGATGAGATATGCAAAGCTCCCCAACCATAGACCCCAAGATAATGGCTGCCAGAAAATAAATGTGTCTTTATTTTGAGCTTGCTTGACTGGCACAATCATTGCTACTCCTGAGTCGGTGTATGGCATCGAGAAGTCAGCATAGCGTGTACGGTTGTGCCTTATTGTGATGTCCCCTATAACTATGTCATATTTCTGCAAGAAAAAGCTCTTTATTCATATTTGGGGTTTTCAAGTATTGATCGATCGTATATAGATCAAAAGAAGTGGGAAAAAGTTAAAAATACATGCTATTTTTTTATGCAAGCATATAACTAAGTCCTAAACTAATGAATAACACACACACACACACACCCCATTGCTTGATTAAAATTGGTTGCTTAATTGTGGTGACAGGATTGAAATTCAAATAGGAGGTTCTTCTGGATATATTTAAAGGTGGAAAATTATCCTCCAATCTTTAACTCAAAAAAAAAATTATACTTGGAATCCATTGCTAAGGTTTTTAAAAATAAATCTTTATCTCAAAAAGAATTTGGATGGCTTAATTAATACAGTTTTTTATCTCAAAGATAATGGCTTGACTTCTAATCTATCAGAAAAATTGCTGTGTTATTTATAATTACCAGAAGTTATTTAGTAATTAGTACCTCAAATAATATGCATGATAGGAGACCCAAAATACAGTAGAGTAGAATCTTAACAGTATCAAGAACAAATTTAACTTTAAAAATAGACGTATCAAAAAAAAAAAAAAAATTTCATTTCAAAAGTTCGACACAACAGAAGTTATATATAATGGAATTTGAAAGTAGGATTTCCATCTTTCTCTCTCAAAAAAATAAATTGAATAGATGTATTCTTATCCAAGGAATAAAAACTGAACTCGAAAGAAGCAAAATAAATTAGTTATACAAACCTCAACCATATTTAATTTAATGAAATTAATAGCAGTTGTTGCTAGATTACTAATCATATTATTTGTGACAAAAAAAAAAAATAGCTATGTTTCAAAAGGAGATGCGTACCCCAAGATAAACTTGATAGACCAAATCGTTGTAGGTGAGCGAGTCCCCAAGCGTCCCTCCGAAATGTTCATATTTGAATGGGACTGCATAAGGCAATCGCTTGACAGCTTCTTCAAACACATCAACTGAGTACCCGCTTGCTCTTGTTAGTTGTTGCATTTGTTTGAGGGTCTATCTCCACCTTCATGTACTCGAGACGTGTACTGACAGTTAATCCAACACGTAATTTTCTCCCACTGACTGGGATTTCCCACCCCTTGGGCACTACAATTGTTTCCCCTGGCCAAATGACAGGATTTAAATCTCCTGATGATGTTGAATAATATATCTTCTTCTTTCTTTCATCTACATCCCTCGATAATCCTTGTTCTTCACTCCAATATCCAATTTCTCTTACCCCCCTTCCAAAAATGTTAATTATTTCAAACGAGGAATACCGCAACTGTCCATTTATTAATTCAAAATTGCCACTCAATCCTTGAAACTTGATATTGGTGATTGCCTCGAGAAGTAGAGGCCCATTGGGAAAGATAGTCAGCACTGGAGGAGCTGTAGAGTTATCAATTTTGTTGTTTTGAACCCCTACTTTTTCTATGGCCATTGCTAGTGCAAAGATGGTATCGTAAGCCCATAATGCATAGATGCTAGGTCCATTAGAGATTTCTTGGGGATTGTCTGCACGGAATCTCATTTTCCATCTGGTTATAAAGTTATTCAACTCATCAGTCTTGGGTACATATAGCCGTACACCTAGAGCTCCCTTCATTGCAATGGTAACACTTTCATTTAAGGAATCAATCATGTTTGTCACTCCATCTGTCATAATCCATACATAACCTTCACTCATCATACCTACTTCTTTGGCCTTCAAAAATAGGTTAGAGCCAAAGGAAGATGACATGTGTACAACAAAAACCCTTGTTTGCATTGTTTGTAATTTGTAGAGTTCTAGCTTGATTTGGTCATCAGTTGACAATTTTGATATTAAGCTTCGGTAAGGGATTCGCACATTGATCTCTTCAAGGGCATCAGCAAGGAAGGGGAGTATGCCCCGTCCAAAATCAGTATCTTCATAAATTGGAATGACCTCTCGCCATCCATAGGCTTCGATGAGAGAGGTAATGGTTTTTACCTGAGCAGCATCATTTATGGTTGTCCTTATAAAGTAGGGCAAATTGATGGAGGAAAGAGTGGGGCTGGTAGCTGAGAATGAAATTACCGGCACCTGACTTTTGTTACCAAATTCAGAGACAATGACAGCTTGTGAGGACTTCTGTGGTCCAATGATGACTCCAGTCTTATTGTTTTGTAGCAAGTCTAGTGCTGCAAGAAGATTGAAACATTTTAGATCTAATTTTATTGGGAATTGAAGATAAAATAAGAGATCTAATTTTAATTTCAAAAGAGGATTGAGACAAGGAGATCCCTTGTCCCCTTTCTTATTTGATTTAGTTTCAGATACTTTACATACTATCTTACATAGAGTACAAGCATCTGGTCATCTGCAAGGCTTAGGTAATTGTTCTTAATATTCACTTTGCAAATAATATCTTTGTTATTCTTCCAAGCTGATAAGAAGATGTTAGAGGTAGTGTTAGAATTGATACTATTAGGTTTTGAAGATTTATCAGGGTTAAGAATAAACTTTGCTAAGGGTGAGATGATTAATTTCATTCAATATTTCAGAATTTTATAGCATAGCTAGTGTGTAACTTATTTAGGAGTTCCTTTACATAACAAAGAAGTTTTAGTACGTAGTTGATTGGAATCCTTTAATAGAAAAATAAAAAAAGAAGATCCTGTAAGACTAGACTTCTACCCTTAAAAGTAAGATTAACTTTGTTGAATTCAGTAATTTTAGCTATTCCTCTATATTTCTAGCAATATATAGGATGCCAACCAAAGTTAGAATGAGAATAGATATGTTAAGGAACAAGTTTCTTTGGTTTGGTGGTGATTCAGTTAGGAAATAAAATACTTGTTTCTTGGAAAGCTATTAAGGCTGACAGTACAATAATAGACATAAGGATAAGTAAAATGAAAGAAAATGGTAAATCAACTTAGTCTTAGATAGATAGATGGCTTATTGACTGTGCACTAATGAGTAGTTAACACAATCTGTTTTTAATTGTTGCTACACCTAATATTACTGTAGCAGAAGTCTTTCAACCAGGGGCAGATAGGATTAAAGAAGTCTTTGTTGAACCTAACATAACACAGTTTATTTCGAAGAATGGAAACAATTGGCTACACAATTTCTTAACTTCTACAATTCCACTTGCTGAGGATGATTTAATTAGATGAAATGGTCAGCAAATGAAATTATTTTCACTCATACTATAAATGGTTGGAATATGGAGGAGTTCCTGATCATGATTTTCATAACTTATGGAAATCTAAATTGTCTTTGAAAAAAAGAAAATATTGGATATGCTTTAACGACAAATTCAAATGATTAAAACCGATCTACTTCACGAGTGATGCATTTAGATGCAAGGATTATAAATTTTTGCATTCATTTAGTATAAAGTCAAGCAGTCAAAAAATAAAAATATATTGGTTTCATTTTGATTAGTCACCTGCTAATGTAGCCTTGACATTGTCCTGGTCGGAATCTCTAGTATAGAGCACAAGTTTGGTACTATAATTCGAATGTAGTGTGTAGAAATCTTCCACAGCCATCGCTATGCTTGTTTGAGCCATTTTGCCTACAAGGGTGTCCAAATCGAGTATAACTCCAATTGGCATCTGATTGTTTGAATTTTGAGCTCTAACAACTGAAAATAAAATAACGTGGAGGAGAAACATTAGTGCATTTGATGTCTCCATTTTTATGCATAGTACACTCCTCTCGGTAATGAGATCTATCTCTATTAATAGGCTGCACATATATTATAACTTCATGAGTTTACTTTGACAAAGTCAAGCAAGGAAAAGGTAGATAATAACGTATATACCAAAAAAAATATATATGTTCAAATAGTCGATTGTTAAAGAAAAAAAAAATACAATTTTATCATTAAAGAATGGTGGTGATTGCAACGCAAAATTAAAAGTAAAATTTGAAGTCGTTGACTATCCAATGAACATATTTGGAGCAAGATTTGTTATATTAATTAAAAAGAGTGAGGCTATGGTAATATGCATATTACATATAAACATGTGCTATAGATCTATATCTCTATTTATAAAGTTTCAATAGTCCATCCGAAGAATTAAACATATATAATTTTCATATCAAAATATACTTGTAGACCAACTTTTATATTTTTTAGAATTATTTCACTATTTTTTTTAGATAGGAAGTCATTGCTTTTGAATGGTCCAGAATTTTCAAATCAAGTGATTTTCAACCAATCTAAACAAATTTGTTACATGGGTAAGTGCATGGAATACAGGTTATTTCTCTTGGATTATAAACTGTACTATTTTGGAGAACATGGCAGGGGCTGACAACAAGAGGTTTATTAAAATAATAAAGAGGCAATTATACATGAAGTACAACAAGACAACAAATAAAATGTGAAATCTACAAGCAGTGCTTAAAATTAGACATCTTAACAGCATTTGTGTAAATGTGATGGTAGTGTATCCGAATTGAACACCTTGCATTTCTTTGCATTGCTTCCATATCACTCAACCTGCACAATCTAAACTGTTGGATTCAAATATATCACGTATTTGGAAAATCTCTATGAAATACCACATCGAATCATGTGCATTTAATAAAAATTGGATTAATGGGGATAAACACAATTTATTGTTTCCATGTAAGGCCTACACGGGAACAATGATGATGGATGAGATTGCTTGTCATGGTTATGGTATATGATAATCACAACTAATTAAGATAGCAAAAATATTAATTATTTAAAAGGGATTGTTCAGAAACATTTTATTATACTAAATTAATTCCATAGAAGTTACTCTTATGTTATACTAATTATTAATTCCTTTACCAAGTTTATTAGGGAAGATGCATGCATGTGCGGAAACATTCAACAATTTTATCTTTTCTTTTATCCATCTTCAGTTTTATTTATGTTTCCGTCTCTTTCCAATAAGGGGAGATATCTGCTTTTTATTGAATTAATTTTATTCAATTTTCATAATCGTCTTTGATCAATTCTGTTTCAAAGCACATTAATTCTATCTCTATCATCTTGTGAATGCGAACATATTTTCTATTTTTATTCTATTAAATAAAAGAAGCTTTATTTTTTTGATATATAGGAAACGTCGTAAGATCTTAAATATAAAAGTATAATTAAATAATAGAAAGAGCAAAGGAAATATGGTGAGGAGAGGGAGACTTGGTGTGAGGAAACAAACTGGAATAGGATAATTACAAACTACTAACTATTTAGCTATATAATTAACTCACTATCCCTTACCTAATTAGCTATTAACAAAACAATTCTGACATTGAATGCCAGACATATTATGTGAGATTTGAACTAAATTTACAATCTTTACCTGGTTTTTATCAATAATTAGTTAAAACTTTGCCGTTCATAGTGCAATTTAATTGCTGTACTCCAGCCATTTAAAAAAAAAAAAGTATCTTATTGCTGTTGAGGAATTCCATTGAAGAATGATGACGAGACATCACAATTAAATGAAAATTTCAACGTTGACTATCTAAAAAAAACATTTGAATCAATAAAAACCAAATTAAAAATCTACATTGAACCACAATAAACACAAAAGGAAATTAAATTGGTACTTGCACGGAAAGTTCCTCCTCGTAAACTATATAGTTTATTCTCCCCTCCTCCCTCCCTGTATATATGCTGTTGCTTGTTAAATTTAACTGTTTAGATAAAACAAGTACATTACAGCACAGTATATATAGTTATTTTTAAGATATTACATTATTGTATGTAAATATTACAACACAAAGTAAATTTTTTTTCCAATGTTAGCTTTTGGCTTGTATCGTGTTAATAATTTCCAATGTGTTGAGAGAACAATTGCAGGGACAATACACGCGCGAGTTGAGGCCTTGGCAGGGAGGGCTTTGCTGCCTGTACTGAGGTGAGATATATTTACAGCAAGTATAGAGTTAATTAATAGCGTGCTCCATAACAGTCTGATTAAAGAGAATAAATGGGAGGGAAGAGAAGCATAGTAAAAGATATCTCGTGTGCACTCCGATTTAAACACTGCACTAGTGGAAAAACTGGAATCAGGATCGGCCTATCTGGATCGGCTATAAGAAACAACCGATACTAATACCTATTTGGATTGTTTTTAATAATAAAACCGATCCTAAAAACTAATAAGATCGGATTTTTTGGTCAACCAATCCTAATTAGCATATACTAGGATCGGTTGTTTATAAAAAACCAATGCTGATACTATTAGGATCGGTTATTTGAAACAACTGATCCTAATACTTTGTTTTTTTCAAAGTTGGTTCGCAAAGCAAAAAAAAAGAAAAAAATAGTATTAAGATCGGTTGTTTATAAACAATCGATTCTAATAGTATCAGGATCGGTTTTTTATAAAAAACCGATCCTGATAATTTTTTTTTTCAAAGTTAGTTCTGTAAAAAAAAATTATATCAAGATCGGTTTTTTATAAAAAACCGATCCTGATAATAATTTTTTTTTTTTGCAGAACCAATTTTGAAAAAAAAATAGTATTAGAATCAGTTGTTTCAAATAACCAATCCTAATAGTATTTTTTTTTTGCAGAACCAACTTTGTGTGGTGCCTGTATGTAGTCTATATATTTTTTTTTGCAGAACCAATCAATTGTTATATTAATTTTTTTTTTGATGAAAATTAATATAATTTATATTATTAAAATTTACGTGATAATATAATTAATTATTTGACATTGATATTTCATTTTGAAGTCATTTTGACTACTGAATTTTTTTATACAATCATGCATGATGCATCAATGACTTGTACCATATAATAATATACATAGGACTTAAACCCTTGTTGTGTGGGGTTGTGAAGGAACGGATATGAACATCAGCATTTGGTCGATCAGAACCGTTAAAATGAAATAATGTCATATTAATTTCACCATTATAAAATTTGATACAATTCGGGATTCATTTACTAGTTCATCAAAGCAAAACAATATAGCAACATCGCAAGGCCGTAAATAGTTTACGTTGGATCAAGACTTACAGTTGTCGGGCCTTCAGCACTTTTACATTATTAATGTTCCATGTTATATCTTGATCATTTTAAAAATTATTACATGTCATTTAATTACAGACCCACCGTTGGATGATCATGCAGAAATGAATGGTCTGCATTCCATTTAACAATTTGATGCCATTAATAATAATAAAATTGTACAAAATTGATCATGGTAGAGTTGATTGGCCATACAAACACAAATAAGTATTTTTTATATTTTTCTTAATATTTATCCGTGTACATGCATTACTAAACAGGAAAGAAAATAAATGGTAGCCGTTTGATAGTTGTGTTGTTCGTACAATAATCTTTTACGTCTATTTGACTAATTTGCAAAAACATACAATTATTGAATTTTACGATTTCTTCTATTTTTGAGAACATATAGGTCCAAGAAGAGTAAGAACTGCGATATAATAAGCTTGGACTGAAGAAATTACGAAGACTTTTATCAAGAATACAAATTGTAAAATCAAAAGCTTGGTAAAGTATGTTTGAGGTTGATTAAATTGGGATAAAACGTTATGAACGTTTTCAAAACGTTGATAACGTTTTATAATAATCAGTAGCAACAAACTGATCAAAAGAAGAATCAAGTTATAACGTTATACAAACGTTATGACGTTTTACAAACGTTGTAATGATTAATAGCTTTAGAACTGCTGAAGCACAGCTGAACTGTACCAACATGAAACGTTGTAACGTTTATAAAACGCTGTAACGTTTCTAAAACGCTGTAACGTTTCTAAAACGCTGTAACGTTTTATAAAACGTTGCAACGTTTCAGGAATAATTAAGCTTCAAATAACTTCTATTTTGATCAAGTTTTTACAGGTTAAAATGTTGTAACGTTTTATAAAACGTTGGTAACGTTTTACTAAGCTGTTAGAGATTTGAAATCCTAAAATCGCATTTGAATAAAACGTTGGTAACGTTTTATGTCAAACAGCTTATTTTTGAGCTGCCACTATAAATAGACTGAAGGGATCACTTTCAAATCCATCTCAGCCGACCCTAATCATTTTAAAAGCGATTTTCTGAGAGCTTAGCCTACTGCATTGTTGTGAGAGCTTAAAACTTCAAAATCCCTCAAGCAACCTCAAACCTACTTCACTAATCTTGATCTAGATTAGGTTAGAGTAATCTATTGAGTGCTTCTCTTGTGTTCTAGATAATTGAGACCTTGTTCTCATCTCTTTGAGTTGGCCGTTTGACTTCCCGCTTGGTGTGTAAGGGCTCAACGGTTCATAAGTTGTAATCCTTTCGTATTGGGTAATAGAAAGGCGCACCACTCAAGGTTGCGAAGCCCCGGAGACGTAGGCCTTTGTTTTGCCGAACTCCGTTAACATCCCGCGTGTCAAATTTCTCTAAACTCATCTATTTAATTTCAATTGCAATTTAATTTCAGTTTTTGAGCAATTAGAGGTGCCTCTAAGTGTAACAAGTTGATAGACCATCAATATAAGTGGGGTTTACCTCAGTGATTTTTCTCATATATAGTATCAGAATTGGTTTTTTATAAAAAACCAATCATGATACTAATTTATTTTTGGTAGAACCAACTCTGAAAAAAAATAGTGTCCGGATCGGTTTTTTATAAAAAACCAATCCTGATGCTATTTTTTTTTTCAAAGTTGGTTCTGCATAAAAACAAAAATACTATTAGGATCGGTTTTTCTATAAAAAATTGATCTTGATACTATTTTTTTTCAAAGTTAGTTCTGCCAAAAAAAAAATTAGTATCAGGATCGATTTTTTATAAAAAAATCGATCATGATATTATTAGGATCGGTTTTTTATAAACAACTGATCCTGATACTATTTTTTCAAAGTTGGTAAAAAAAAATAGTATCATGATCGATTTTTTTTATAAACAACCGATTCTAATGATAACTCTCTATATAACCTGCTTAGGGTTCTTCTTATTTTCATTTCGCGTCTCTCATTTTCAACTTAGCGTCTCTATCTCTGTGTCTCCGTATCTCCCTCTCAAATCCTCCGTACTCTCTGTCTCTGTCTCTGTCTCTCCCTCTCCTCCGTGTCTCTCTCTCTCTTTCTCTCCGTCTCTTCCTCTCAAAGCCAAGCCTCTCGCACCTCCGACTCAATTGTGTGAATTTTTTATTTTTTTATTGTTTAAAAAATTAATTAATGGTATTTGTATATTTTTTTACAGTCTTGAGGACATCTCTCTCAAGTTACTTAATCATTCGGCTGATCAACTATCATGGTATTAGTTTTATCTAATTTTCTCATTATTATACTTTTAAAACACATTTTTTGTATTTTTTATTGGAAAATGTTTTTCCATCTAATTGTTACATTTGTTTTTGTTTTTAGGGTCTTTTTTAATCTCAAGTGATGTGAATGCAAAAGAGGTAATTATTGATTTTTTTATTGTTGTGCTTTACATTAATTGCATAAATGTGTGTTAATTGAAGAAATAGCCCAATTAGTCACTTGTATGTTTGTTAATTAATTTTGTTTGGGATTTAAATTTCTTGTTATAATATGTAATGCTTCACAAAACTTTGTATGAAAATGATTTTTTTGTAATAGTTTAAGATTTGTATGATAATTAATTTAAGATGTGTATATGATATTTGATTATTACTTCTTATTGTGCAAAAAAAAAATTTAGGGTGCTGTCTAGCAAAATATATATGGAAGCTAGTCAAATAAATAAAATATTTTTTTTAGCTTCAATAAAACATCAGGATCGGTTATTTTAAACAACCGTTCCAGATTACTACTATTAGGATCGGTTGTTTACAACAACCGATCCTAATTCAAAAAAAAAAAAAAAATTTAGGATTGGTTATTAAAAAATAACCGATCCTAAAAGTTTTTTTTTTCAAATCCTAATTCTTTAAAAAAAAAAACCGATCCTAAAAGTTTTTTTTTTTTTAGAGAATTATATCAAGATCGGTTTTTCTTAAAATACCGATCCATATACTTAACTATCAAGATCGGTTTTTATGTAGAATCGATCCTGATAATCTCATCTGGATAGGTTTTAATGAAATCCGACACTAATTGTGTTTTTTTAATTGGTATTAAAAAATAGGAGAAAAAAATATTAGGATCGGTTCTTCGATATAACCGATCTAGATAAGTGCTTATTAAGATCGGTTGGGTACAAATACAAAACCGATCTTGAAAGTATTAGTATCACCTTCATCAAGATCGGTTATATTCTGATACTAATAGGCTTATATAACCGATCCTGATTCCTTATTTTCCACTAGTGCTGAAATCCAAATTCAATCCTCCTAAAAAAAAATCAACAAGAACTCAATTCAAATTTATCATAGTTTAAATTTCAAAATATTAATTATTGAAATTTAAATTTCTTCTCTTAAAAATTTGGCAAATATATTTATAATTAAGTTTCATGAATAAAACTTGCAATTTTCATATCAGTAGCAAACTACTGGTCAAATGCAGTGTCATCATTAACTGTTGACAATCTCTAAGCTTGAAATGCAAGTCTCTCCACTCTCTCCATTTTTTATACAATAATGGATAGAATTCTCCACACAAGAAGTTCACTTCAGTACTGACCCGGTCCATTTAAAGGCTTGAATTAAAGTGTTCATTTTGGGTAAGCGAAATTCTTGGAAAATACAACTTAATTAAAGGCTTGACATATATATTTACTAAACCACTTAATTGGCCAAGACTGTTTCGTCATGCTTCAACTTGAGGAGTATTGAAGACGTAAGATCCTATTCCAGTTATCATTAGACTAGCTGGATAGGTGTTTTGATTTGAGAAGCTGGAATGCTGTAATATATATGTAGTGAGACCAATTACGAAGTATTAATAGGAAAAAAAAATTCTTTCTGTACCAAATTTCTCAAATATATTGTACATAAGAAAATACAGCTAGACGTTAGATAGTATACCATACACCAAAGGCGTATCAACAAATTAAATTTAAGATATATACATATTGGGTCTACCTCCATGGAAAAACGCTGCATGGGCTTTTTGCAGCCGGGGTCTTATTTCTAAGAAGTTATAACTTACAAATCAGAGTTGAAAACAAATCGTTGATATCTATATGTTTCAGATTTAAAATTAATTCAATATAAAGTTGATGGAAGATTCACAAGTCTAGAGCCCATAGGCCAGCATATATGAGCAGAAACTGTATAGTTCGTACAAGCCCATTAAGGATATATTTCTCGAAAAGTTTCCTCGCTCATCTCTTGCTCTCCACCTCCGCCACCATGGAACTTTGGGATGGAATGAGGTGTGGATCGTAACCGCCACACTTGCCTCTGCAGAATATGCGCTCTCCTCTACAGAATATTCTTTCTCTATCAGGTAACTAACCACCTCTAGTTAAATGCGACAAATAGAAGGAAACTAAGGGAGAGAACTACAGCCAGTAATAAATCCTAAACCCCAAGTAACTATAATTTTTGCCATGTTTTGTTTTGGACAAAATAAATGCAAGAGATTGCTAACTCGGGTTCTGCAATTGGAGGCTTCATTGGAGAAGGGACAGCTGAGAGGTGTGCTGCATTAGGTCTCAGGCAGTACTGATCGAAGGTACTTTGAAGTTCTTTTTTTTACTGGTATTTAGATTAGAAGAAAGGACTGAATTTGATTTCATTTCTAGATATGCAATTGCTGGGCACTGAGAAATGCTCAATGCAACAGAAGTGGAGATGGATCCAAACAGGTGTATAAAAAGGCCTTGATTGGAACAGTTAAGTTCTACTACACCAACAGTTTGGTTCTCATGTAAAATTTATGGCACATTTTTAATTGGAGAATGTGCAGTTGGTTCCTCCAGTAGGATTTGGTGTATATATATATAGTGAACTTGTGAAATGATTGCAATTTGGTGTTATGCTAAATTGGTGATAAAAGTTCCCAGAATTGTGGTGATAAACAAAAATTGAGCTGTTCAATTAAACTTAGCATAACTCAATTTGGCCTCCTCCCTAGCTACCCTCACATGTGCAATTTTTTTTTTTTGAGAACTTGACTGATGCAGCCAAGGATATATTAGAATAAAGAGTTTTGATACATCCACTACAGGCATCTACATTATTTATACAAAAATTCTTAACAGAACTTCATCCATAATGCAATTTCTTTAATAATTCTTCCCGCCAGTATCCATGCTGGTAATTGTTCTCCTCTGAATATGCGAGCATTTCTCTGCTTCCAGATATGCCAATAGACACAGATGAAACGGGTCGTCCATTCCATCTCCTTTAAACCATTTGAACTTGTTGCCTCTCTGACAGATGCTTCCCATATCTCTGTGATGGAATTTTTGTCAACCATAAGAACATGCCCCAATCTATTCGAAACAAAGGACCAAACTTCCTGTGCATATTGGCATCTAAAGAATAGGTGTAACAGCGTTTCTAGATAGTCTCCTGTGCATGTGTGGCACTGTGGCTCTACCGTGAAACCTCTGCAAATCATTACTTCATGGGTGAGGTTTTTGTCTTTGAGCAACAGGTAAGCAAACACCTTGGCATTTTCAGGTGCCTTGCATTTCCATATTGCCATGTACCACCATGCAATCTTTCCAGCACTGATCATGGTGTTGTAAACCGAAATTGATGAGTACTCAGTCATATTTCCAAATTGCCAGCATAGCTCATCTCTGGAACTACTGAACTGACAAGATAATGACTGATATACTTGGGGAGCCACGTTTTCCAGCATAGGTAGTGCTTCCCTCAGCAAGATATTTTGTCTTGGAGGCCAGGCTATGTCAGTAAATTCTTCTAGAATTGGGGTGTCAGTCCAGTTACCGTACCAGAAAGAGATTCTCCATCCATCTCCAATTCTCCATGAGCAGCATCTGTCAAAAATGTTTTTGAGCCTCTGCATTTGTTTCCAGAAAAATGATCCTCTCTTGATCCAGAATTTAGGTCCCTGTACTACATTGCCTCTTCCCTTTAGCACTATGATAGCAGTTTTCCATAACCCGTTAGCATCTGTGTATAGTTGCCACTACCATCTCAACAAAAGAGAAATGTTTCTTAATTCAAGATCAGGTGCTCCTAAACCTCCCCACTCTCTAGGGAGACATACAGAGTTCCAGTTTATCAATGATATTCCATTCGTATCTCCATCCATTTTTCCCCATAAAAACCTCCATCTAATTTTATCAATTTGATTGATTGCCCATTTTGGCAGCAAAAAACATACCATAAAATATATCGGTATGAAAGACAGCACCGAATTGATTAATATAAGCCGACCAGCCCTTGATGAGAATTTCCCTTGCCAACCCTGTAACTTTTGCTCTATTTTCTTGATTAAAGGGATAATGTGCTATCATTTAGGCTTTCTCAAGGTCAAAGGCATGCCTAAATAGTTTACCGGGAATTGAGCTGTTTTGCATCCGAGAATTAATCTAACTCTTTCAACCTCCTGCACATTGATTGGGACGAATGAGCTTTTGTCATAGTTCACATGAAGCCCTGAGATCTTTGTAAAGAGTCTAAGGATTGTCTTGAATGTGATCAGCACCTCATCTTCTGCCTTGACAATTAGAGCGGTGTCATCCGCATATTGATATGCTATGACTGATTGTTGCAATCTGTTTGAGATTGGGCTAGCCAGAGTGTCATTTGCCACTTGCATCATCTTTTGAAACACATCTACCGCGATGTTAAACAACATAGGCAACAATGGGCCGCCTTGTCTGAGACCTTTCTTGTGTAAGAAAAAATCTGTCGGGACTCCATTTATAAGAACTCTTGTAGATGAAGTATTTAGAATCACTTCAATCCATTGGATCCATCTAGTCGGGAAGCCTCTTACCCTCATAACTTTGCACAGAAACACCCAATTTACCGAGTCAAAGGCTTTCAGGAAGTCAATCTTGAGAAAGATTGCCCTCTGTTTGCTGTCCTTAATGTGGTGTAAGGTTTTCCTTGTTGCAATGAAATTTTCTCAAATTTGTCTTCCTTTGACAAAGGCGGTTTGCTGATTAGAGATGGTGCTCGGTAGAACCAATCCTAATCTATTTGATAGAATTTTTGAGATAATTTTTGGTACCATGTTTAGAATGCTAATCGACCTATAGTCACTGACACATGTCGCCTTCTCCTTTTTTGGTATCATTACCACATTCGCTCTATTTATTGCCATAAAATCTGCTCGGTTGTCATAGAAATGTTCTATTATAGCCTTGATTTCTCCCTTTAATTCATTCCAGTATGTTTGAATGAATTCATTTGGTAGACCGTTCGGCCCCGAGGCCTTTCCTTCTGCCAGTCCCATAACCGCATCTTTGATCTCTTCTTCTCGAAACGGTTCAGCTAAGTGCATCAGATTTTCAGTCTGTGGATATAGAGCTTCTGGATTGAAGTCCACAACCTGCTCTTCTACCCCTAATAGAACTCTCATATGATCATGAAACACCTTACAAATTTCCTTCTCTTCCTTGACCTCCCTTCGATCATGATTGATAGATAGAATTCTATTATTGCTATGCATAGCTGATGCTATGGCATGAAAATAACATGTATTGCGATCCCCTTGTTTTAGCCACCTGCTTCTAGCTCTTTGCTGCCACTTGATTTCTGTGTTCCGTGCTAACTGATAGGCTCTTTCTTGTATCTTTTGCCTTAATGCGAACTCCCTAACATCCAATGGCCTCCTCTCTTCTATCTTGTCAAAAAAAGTAATGGCTTTATGACAGAATTGAACCTGCGAGTCCATTTGAGTGAATCTCTGCCTATGCCACTATTGCATTTCCTTTTGGAGCATATCCACTTTTGCCTGAAAATCTTGTGTTTAGTTGGACTGTACACTCCAAACTCTCTGTACAATTGCCCGAGTATCTTCATATGCAAACCAGTAGTTCTCTAGTCGTTTTGTTCTCGGCTGAGTTTGCGGTTGCTTGAAGGTAATCAGCATGGGCACATGATCAGAGACCACCATGGTGAGTGCGGTTAATGTGATAATAGGGAAGTTCAACAACCACTCATTGGTGATGAATATTCTATCAATCTTGGATAAAGCCGGGATTGGCTGCTTGCTAGTCCATGTGAAAGATCTGTTTTTAAGCTCTATGTCAATCTAACCTTGAACTCTAATTAAATCATTAAATAAATTCATTAAGGATAGACCACGCATATCTCCATTTCTATCAATTAACCACCTCACAATGTTAATGTCACACCCCAAATCAAGAATTCTAGATTAAGGTGTGATTAACCTCGCCTCGTGCTTAATTAATCATTAAGCATGCAAGGCTAATCATAAATAATAAATCAAACAGCAGCAGAAGCAAAGTAATATAAATATCAAGTATCAGTCACATAGCAAATAAACAAACATACACGTACATAACATATAATCCGATCCATCTCGAATCCAAATAACACTATCTATAGAAGGGAATACATGATCTATCGAGCCCGTATATATAACACAGGAATACGGGATTCGTAAATCTAATAAAAAACCTAACCCTAACTAGGTCAAGTGGTGTGGCCCTCGGGAACAGCTCCTGACATCTCCTGCTGCGAACCGCCAGAATTTGTATCTAAAACCCATGAAACAACGTGTGAGTAACGAATCGCCCAGTATGTGACCCAGAATCATCATCTCAAGGATCTTGTAGAATTGCAGTTTCGAAAGTTAATTTATTATTAAAAATTCCTAATATTACTATTCTTATAAAAATGCATAAATTATGTAATTATTTCTAAACTAATAAGTATTATAATATGCATTTAGTTATATTATAATTTAGATAGTAAATTGGTTTTACAAAATTTTAGAGAAGAAATGTTTACCTATTTTACATGTTTTTAATTATTTCTAACTAAGCCGCAGAATTCGATATTTTATAACTACTCTAATTTTACGTTTATCTAGGCATTTCAAATCTAAGCGTATAAAGCAATACTTTTTTGTTGCTAATTAATTGTCCTTTTATTAATTAGCAACGAAGTTTTTATAAAAGTTTCAAAAAGTTTTAAAGTTTTAATTAAAACTTATTTATTATACTTTTATTTTATTTAACGTGTGGAGTGTTTTAGTTTTTGTCTTATAAATAATTAAATAAAATAAGTCGCAATAAAATCCGACTACTCTGATCGGGTTAAAAATTATTTATTATAACGATTAAGTCTATTATATTAGTTATGCAATAACTATATGTTACTTAATTAATTACCATAATTATCTCGATGACAAGTATTTTAATCCACATAAAATAATAATACGTTTATTAATTTATTATTCTAACTAATTAGCAACTTGTCAACTTCTAATTTATGAATTAAAAATTCGTACATGTTATTTTATTTACTTAAGTGACGAAATACGTTATTTACTTGTTAATCTAATTATACCGCTAGTTCGTCGTTTTATAAATATGTATAAAACAAATACTCGTGTTTGTTAATTAATTTTTCTCATTAATTAACAACATATAAAATTATGTTTTCGAAATTAAAACTTGGTAACGCAAAGTTTTAATTTAACTACAGGTTGGGTGTGTTCTAAATTAACAATTTCATTTCAGATTTTCATATAGGCCCCTCATTTCAATTAATTTACACAACAAGGGCAATTGGCATATCATCCCCCCTAAATTTCAGAAATTACATCAAGGTCCCTGCAAATCATATACTGGTAAAACCAGCGCCATACACTACCAGTTGCTCAAGGCATGAAGGCCAGCAAAACAGAACAGAACAAGGCAACAGGTCAAAGGACGAAACACCCAGCCAAACAAAACAGAGCAAGGAAACAGGTCAAGGCAAACATAACCAGAACAGAGAAGGGCAAGCACAGACAAGGCAACAGGGCAGAGCAGCCTCAACAAGGCAACCAAGCACACACAGGAAAACAAGCCAACCAGACCAGGCCAAGCAACAATAGAACCAGCAAAACAGAAACAAGCCACAGGTCAGATCAGAATAGGCACACCAGAATTCAACGACACGGCTCAAGCCTCAAGTCAGCACCATTTGCCGGGAAAATCAACAACCCGAGCAAAGGTGAAATTAACAATCCAAATGAACCAAATGAGGGTTAAGGTGATCACTAACCCGATTAGAGCGAGCTCAGAGGAAGGGTAATAGATCGGCTGTCAGAAAAATCAAACACCAGAATGGCACCAAGCAAGCACTACGACAGCACAAAGCCAACACCAGAACGACACCAAGCAAGCACCACCAGAACAGCAAGGGTTTCGATCAAGGATCACAATCGGAAGCCCTATGGCTTTGATCTCTCTCTCTCAATCAACAGAATTTCAGAAATTAGAGGGGAATAGGCAAAAATCTCAACACACGAGCACAATAAACATCAAGCAACCAAAACAGCCCAAACGAGATATAGAGAGAGAGACACTTATACTCAAGAGAGAGAAGCGGCAACAGAGGAGTACGGCCAAGCCCTCTGACAGGGTAGGCACGCCAAGGTACGAAAGTCACCAAGAGCAGGTGAACGGAGAGTCGCCCGTACAAGGCGACTGACAGGTGAAGCGACACAGCACGCATCGCCAAAAGAGGCGGGATTCATCGCCGCTACACTCTCCATGAGGGAAACTCGAAAACGCGAGTGGGGCTGGGGGTCAGTGAGCCAAGAGAGGGGATGCTAGGATTTTGAACAGAAGAGATGGAGGCGGCGGAAAAGAGAGAAAGGAGAGGGAGGCGGGGCTCCACTTCGCAGAGAGAGAGAGACAAAAGAGCGGAATGGAGGGGGTGAGGGCCTGGACCCGAAATTTTTATTCAATTGGTTTAAATCTCTACTTTCAATAAAATTCAAAAATCAAGGGAAGAAGATGAAATCAGGATTCGTGCTGGATCAAATACGGTTCTAAGAATTCAGAAGTTTATATAACTTGATCATGTGATCTAAAAATACGTTTCCTTTATAAATTTGAATCGATGTTTCGTAATATTTTTATAATATCAAACAAATATTTTTAAGTATTTATATTTTTTAATTTTAGAATTCAAATAACTTGACACACACACACATACATACATATATAATTATCCAATCAAATTCTATAGTTCATAAACGAACAAAATTTGTAACTTTTATATAATGTTATTTGTACGAAAATCTTGTATAATTATTATCCAAAATTAGATCGCAAAATATTTATTTATAACTCAATTTGTTTTAATTTTAATTTTCTATAATTTAAAGGTATATAATTTCATAAGTCAATTATATTTCGAAATTTTAGATTTGTTTTAAATTTAATCATATAAATCTGATCAATCATTAGTTTAGTTAGTATATTTTATTTCGGAATTAATTATGTTTTAAAATTTCGGAATATAACAGTTAAAATCTCTGGCTATTTATCGAGGGATATTGGATCAAATCAGCCAGGTTATGTAATTCATTCAATAATTCTTGCTTACGGTCATCTACACTGGGACCATAGATATTTGAGATTGCCATAATGGCCCCTGTGTTTTCTTTTTTGTTTTAGGATGGCTGTTACTGTGTTGACAGTGGCCCAACTAGAAATCAACTCATAATTTTTTCTCCAAGTTATTATTCATCCTCCTGAGGTATTTTTTGCATTTATATAGATTCCTTTTTTTTTTCCAAAATAAGAAGGAAAAACAGCCAAGTAGTAGTTCAAATCATACGTGTTCCACTTTATTTCTTGGAGAAAACATACATCGCACCTTCAATTTTTTATTACATTTCGAACTACTAAACACTTGTCGAGATTTCCTAATCCCCTACAGTTCCATGATAAAAGGCTAATTTCTTTTGGATTCATTAAAAAACAATGTTAAATAACAAAAAAAGAGCATCAGAACTTTATAGAACTTAACTTCTAGACCTCCTTCAGTCAAGGTCTGACCCCAGTCCATCTGCTGGGTCCAGTTCAAATCTCATCGGGTCAACTTCTTCCTCACTTGCAGTCATGTCCCGAGTTGTCTTTATTAATTGTTGTTATCACTTCTGTAGGTTGGAGCCCACAACCATTTGCAATACCAACAGTGTCCATATTCAATTTGGACTTCATAAAACCCATCTAAGTTGAGATATACCTCAGTCTTTTTTGTTTCTTTCGGGCCTTCTCTACTATTGGCCCGTTTACTGAATTCTCCTGGTCCAGAAGGCATTTTTCTTTTCTGCCTTGGGATGAGGAGGGCCCCCTTTGCACGCCCTCTTCTTGAACTGCCACATTGTTGAGATCCTTTTCCCCTGGTACTGATTGTTTGTGGCGGTTGTGCTGTGTGGCTATGGAGACACTAGTGGAAAAATTAGTATTAGGATTGGTTATATACGCATATTAGTATCGGTTCACAACTGGTTCTGATTAGGGCGATACAGATATCAAACAAATCTGTATCGATTGTACGACCGATCCTAATAGTCCTATATGGATTGGTTGTTACTAAGAACCAATCCAGATGACTGCTTATCTGGATCGGTTTTTAGCTAAGAACTGATCCAGATAATAAGTCATCTGAATCGGTTGTATTGTAGAACCGATCTTGATGTATATTTTAAATTATATATTTTTTTTAATTTAGAAAACAATTATCTGTATCGGTTCTAATGTAAGAACCGATCTAGCTTGTTTCCTATCAGGATCGGTTCCTATATAAGAACCGATCCTAATAGTTGTTTTGCCTTTTTAAAAAAAAAAATGCTATCTGGATCGGTTTCTTAGCTAAGAACCGATCCTGATGCTTTATTGAATTAAAAAAATTTATTAAATGACCAGCTTCCATATTTATTTAGCTAGTCAACATGCTAATTTATCACAAATCCTAAATTAATTATCAATAGAACATATCCTAAATTAATTATATATCATACACATCCTAAATTATTACAGTTGCTTCATGTTCATGCAAATTCGGATAACACATCATAAATTGTTATACTTCTTCTTGACTTTATCTCATTTAGCAAAATTTGGACCCACATTAAGTGAAAGTTAGCCAAGCGTTGTGCCGTATGTTTAGCGGGAATATCCTGCATTTTTATATTTTAGAAGAGCATATACAATTAAATTTTGTATTTTATTATATTTGAAGCAACAATTCTTATTTTTGGAAAATTTATAAATGCATATATACCTTTAATTGTAGGAAAACATCGATGAATTCCTTTATTATGTCTTGCATGAGCAATATGGTATAATATGCACATTTCCAACTGATTGGTTGTTGTGGGCACTATATAACAAGTCAAAAAAAAATGTTTGTATTACAAGCATACAAACGACTTATATGTATATTCACAAATGTGTGCATCTAGGTCATTATAATTATATCGCAATAGAAACTATTACCTTGCAATCATTACAAACCGTTAAAGAAGTACCCATTTTCCTCATGAAGACGCTATTGAAATATGAAAACATTGAACAATCAGTACTTACGAGACATATTTAAAATGATAATATAATAATAAAATCATTAGTACTCTAAACAAATGTAAATTTTAGGAAGGCACTTACTCCTCGACAGCAGCAATGATCATCAGCATTTTTTTGCTCTTCTTATCGGAATCGTACACGTACAATGCACGTTCTCTTGGCATAAGCATGGCCAATATCCAATAATTTTTGCATGTTAGGTTTGTAGCATGTCATATTCTGTAATTTATATGAATTGAAAGAAATATAATAAAATTATAATATATATATATATATATATATAACACTAACATCTGATGGTAAGGTATGATTGAATATCAATCTCTTGTCCTTATTTTCTTGGAGTGCTTTCCCTATGTATTGAAGAACACATCCTCAGTCATCATTCATTAGGGTGACATTCATTCAATTGGGGTCCATGAAACTAACCTACTCATCGAAAAATTTCTCCTTGATAAATTTGTGCCAATACCTACAAAATAAAGACATACAGGTGATCTTAATTTTTTGAAATTTGAATTAAAGTACTAAATTATGCAATTATTACGAATATTAACTCACAGCATCTAGATCTAAACAACTGGTACAGTAAGCCACTGCTGTGGTGTAAGCAAGGCTGCATAATTATCTGCATAGACGCATATAGAGTCATCCAAGCATAAAAGATCAAGTGGCGGATCGATTTTGAATGGACTACCATCTAGCTCACAAAACTGATCACGAAGCTGCTTGAATGTTCGTCCCAGCTTGTCAAAATTAATACCATCAAACGCCTTACAGTGACTCGTTGCATTTTGACCTCCAGGAAATCCTATCTCTTTGCATGGTTCCTGCAAAATTTCATAATAAATTGAAATAAAATCCAGAATCAATGATAACTCTATCATATAGATACTAATTAAGAAGTATAATAACTTGTAATAATAATATACCTCATTTGAACCTATCGATATCATGGACATCGGCCATGCAGTGAAACTGCCGAGGGCATCCTTTAGGGTTTCATGCTCACCATTTGGTACAAGTAATGGGAGGTCTATAAAGTCCGCATCGGAAATACCATCCACCATTACTCTTGCATGGTCGGGCGGCATCGGCCTGCTGTGAATTGTTCCACTGGGTACAACTGGAGCATGAATTGTCCCCAAGGCCAGTTGAATAGTTTTTGCATCGACAACCGCCTGGAGTTTGCATCTTAGTTCTGCCTCCTGTTCAGATATATGTATTCAATCGAATAAAATAATATGTATGAAACTAAGACATGTAATGGAAAATACATTACAATATGAATATGTATGAATTTGAATTTGCATTACCTCAGTAAACTGAAAAAGATCTGCATATGGTTTGACTGGCTGGTAGCTGCTCTGAACGACTGTTGGGGTATATGTCTGGACTTGTTGGCCCATTGTCTACTGAATCATTGCAAATTTTGCCTCCATTGCTTCCCGTAATCTCTCATCTATCCCTCTTACTTTCTCCTCCACTTTTTTATCCACTCTCGCTTAAAATTCAGCTTCAGACCTCGAGGGAGCGCGTCTCCTCCTTATTTTGCTCTTCTCGTATGTTTTTTTGATTGGGACCAGACCTCCCACTCCTTTCACCCTCCCCAGATGTTCCGGATTTGGCAGAGGTTTTTCAAGAATAATGTCGTATCGTTCAACAGTCAATATGCCTTATTTCAGAGCCGCTTCTTGTTCTTCCTGAAATGACAACATGTTAACATATAATAATTTAAAGTTGAGGTTTCAATGAATGACAATATCTAAATCCTTACAATTTTGTTGATGACCGGTGTGTACTTTTTAGGATAAAAGCATTTTTTGTCCTCCTTATTGAGTTTTTGTCTTCCTAGTTTTCATGTAATGTGCCTATGCTCAACCGACAAATCAACAACCTCTTCTGGTGTCAATGCACTTGTTGACCCTTGGGAAGACGGATCACTAGATGCTTTCTTGTCTACAATCGCTTGCATAGTATCTCTAAACCTACTCTTGAAGATCTCACCATTATAACCTTTGGATCCTAAGAAATGCAGATACTCGTTGTGGGCCTGATTTGCCTTCCCAATCTTGCTAGCAGTCTACAATGTCAAGAAAGAAACAATTGGCCTTAATTATAAAAAAAAATGAATTCCTAATTAGAGATAAGGTAGGTGGTCCATAGAAATAAACATACATCAAATTCCTCCGTCTCTCAGTACTTCGCTTCATACTCATTTCGATATAATATACAATCGTTGGACATGCGTGTATTCTTTGAACTTCCAAATCCACTGGGCACAGTATTTTCTTCGCTTCATAAACATTGGTTGGTATCTCGTTTCCATTCGGAAGTATTTCTTTTAATGTTTGTAATAACTCAGTAAAACTTCTATCACTCTAACCATTAGATACTTTAAGGTTATAAAATTTTAATATATCTTTCAATTTTGAAAATTTTGAAAAACCAAGATACAATTCCTTATTAGAATCTTCATACAAATTCTCAAATAAACAATACTATTTATCATTATCAAAATCCTCTTCTATATCACGTAACATTTGATTAACATTATCACATTTATCTACCACTATATCATCATTTTCTTAGGTATGGTATTTCTTATGCTCAGTACGAGTACCTATGTCGGTTTCCAATCCCCGTAGGTCATTCCCCCTCATCTCCACCTGTATGGTATTCCTGATGCTCAGTACCAGTACCTATGTCGGTTGGAAAACTCTCACCATGCTATATCCAACACTTATATCATTGCTTGAATCCACGACGGATTAAATGGTTCCTCACTTGGTTCGAGTTGGAAATTTTTTGACTATTGTTACAATCATGACAAGGACACGATATCAATGTACTCCCCTTATTCGCCATATCTTCTATAGCAACTCTGATGGAAATCCTCAACACTTGTTGTATATTCATTCGATAGATATGATGTTTCGTACATCCAACTGCGGTACATCTGTAATTATAGTAGAACACAATTAATTTAGAACAAGGTTGGGGTACTGAATTCTGTTCACAATAGGGCTTACATGGGGCCTAGCTACCATCCTATCCCACTCTTTGAATACTTCGTCTCAGTAGTGATCACCTGTTAGTCATGTTTTAGTATTTAAGAAAATTTCGGCAGCATTTCCCTTTAGTTCCCCGAGTATTCGGGAAACCAATAAGGAGAAATGCTGCCAAAATTTTTTTAAATACTAAAACACGACTAACACGTGGTCACATCCTAATTGAGACAAAGTATTCAAAAAACAGTCCCAAAACGGGGACTATTCAAAATTAATTCCTAATGGATTAATTTTGAACGGGTATCATGACCTAAAGACATTAATCATGCGATTGTGGCTCATAAGACAATACTCTAACTACATACTTTATACAAATCTATTTAGTCTAGCTATTAAAATACATATTCATGCACAAAACTAATTAAAGATGATTTTTTTTTTTGTTTTACTTACAACTTTTCTAGATGTTGTATCGAGTGAGATGAAAATAGCTACACCAAATCTCTCAATAATAGCCAAACTACAAAATTAAACCATCGGGACCTAATTAAGGGATGTGTGTGTGTATATATATATGTTCGCGTGAAAGCGCAACGCAAGATTCGGTACGCTTGGGAGCGTACCTTTTAAAACCGCGGTTACACCTTCCGATTAAGGTTGCAAGTGCACAACCCTATTGAGGAGTATAATCGGGTATCGATCCACAGGGACGGTTCCTTTATCTAGATATTTACTTATCTCGACTAAAGACTAGAAGTGAGAAAGAGAGAGTTTTGGTACTTAGTTTTTCTAAAGAATCAACTCAAGCAATCAAACAATGTAACAGAATAGTAAATGTGCAAGGAAAGGTATAAACTGTGTTTTGATTTGGGATAAAAGATGTTTCAAGGGTTTCAGACTTCATCTCTGATTTGCCTCTAGTGGTACGGGTCTTACCAAGTTGGTACGGCTAGGCCGCACCAACCTGGTCCGACCAAGCCGAGTGGGGCTTGGTACGGGTAGGCCGCACCACTCTTGTAAGACCCGTACTGATGTACCAGTACAGAGCTTACAAGTTCGAGTTGATGCATTTCTTGCTGGTACCTCGTATTAAACTCTTCAGAAATGTTCAATTGACCATACCTAAGGTTCCTAAACCTCAACTCTCGTTTGTTGGTTCAAGATCTAGGTTTTGGAGTCAATTCTTCACCTTCTAGGGTTTCTAAACCTCAACTCTCGTGTTTTGGTCCAGATCCTCTAGTTGATTGATTGGAGATCTAAGGTATCCTCTAATCTGTCAATTAGGGGAGAATTCAACCTTTCGGTTTCAATTCGAGCAAGTCTACCTAAAGGGATTGGTTTGGTTGAGAGAAGGCAATGGTCACATGACCTTGTTAGGGTTGAGCTACCACTATAGGCACACCATATGCAATCACAGAAAGACAAAGCAATCAAGACAAGCAAATACACAATCAATTCAATCAAAAGAGTTCATACAAGATCCAAATCAAGAAAAGCAACACAAATCAAGAAAATCCATCTACAAACCCTAGAAACAATGATCTACTACTCACAAGTCATAGATCTATCCAGAAATACAAGTAAAGAGATAAAGAGAGGCATGATAGAACTAGATCGAAGATCGGGAGTGGAGAAGGGGTTGATCCGTCGATTTTCGCCTCTTCCTCTTCCTTCTTCTTCTCTCCTTGCTCCTTTGCTCTCTTTCTCTCTTTCTCTCAGTTCTCAATCTGGAATGGAATGGAATCCCCGAAAATAGAGAGATCCCTCGCTTTAAATAGCCTCTGCCAAGATTTGAATTCTGTCAGGCGGTATCTATGTACAGCCCGTACCAAAGTGGTACGGCTAGGCCGTACAAGATGGAAGGCAGGCTGGATCGGCTAAGCCTGGTAAGGGCCGTACCAAATCTGGTAAGGGCCGTACCAAGTCTGGTAAGGACCGTACCAAGCCTGGTAAGGGCCGTACCAGAGAGTCCAAAAACGCCATTTCTTCGTGTATTTTGCTCGAATCCTGTAGAAAACAAACAAACTCTCAGCAGTACCAAATTATAAGGATATATCAATGAAATGCACGTGATTTTGACAATTTATAACGTGAATTTGGTACAAAATCAAGTCAAATATAGGCTAAATATGCAAGGTATCAATATATATATATATATATATATATAACATACATATGATGCATATGCTAGGGTATATATAGGTATATATCAAAAGCTCATATATAGCATGCATGCACGTGCAAATATAATTATATCAAAAGCTCATATATCACACAATTAATTTACTAATCTCCACATATAAAGAAAAGATTGAAATAAAAAATGTATTAAAACCTAAAAGAGAGATTTAGGGTTTATAAAATGAGCCGAATTAGAGCCTAAATAGTGCTCCATCTAACATCAAACTTTAGATAAGAGATAATTGATCAATTAATGAACCTGAGAAAAGAAATGTGAGATAGCTGATTAATGCCCAGTAAGATAGCAGTTGTGTTAAGTAATGGAGGCGAGGTCTGAGGAAGAAAGAAAGGCGATTCTGTGAAGAATCGGACGTAGGAAAGTTTTAAATGCACTTTCATGATTGGCTCTTATCTTAGAACTGATCTTGATAGTATCTGAATCGGTTCTAAGCTAAGAACTGGTCCTAATACTTAATAATTAGGATCAGTTCTTAACTTAGAACCGATTTAGATACTATCCATATAGTATCTGAATTGGTTCTAAGTTAGAAACCGATCCTATTAGTTTATGAGCTGTGATTTAATTAGATTCTAGTATCGGTTTTATTGATAAAACCTATCTAGATAGATATTAGAATTGGTTAGTTCGTACAGCCAATCCAAATAGGCCGATCTTGATTTCATTTTTTCCACTAGTGAGAGGTCGATCCACTAACGCCTTCTGTTGATTCGCTACTTGCTTGGTGCCCTGCATTGTAGCTCTCCCTTTCCCACGAGACATGAGTCCTTTAACTCTGTTTTGATGTGAGGCGCACACTGCAGCAGTCAGTCCCTCTTTCCTCGCGTGACGCAGAGGTTTTGTCCTTTCTTGGATTGAATGTGACTCACTTTGATGCACTAGGGTTTGGTCTGCATTAATATCCTTTTGTATGTGACCCGCCTCAGTATTCTGCCACTGCACCTCCCCATTCACTATCTCTTTTCCATTGTCTTTTGCTAAGGGAATCTGAACAGTACCTTGTACTGTCTGAGTTTCCGAACCTTCTGTCCTTGGGGGGATTGTCTTGTTCTGCCCTTCTTTGTCTCCTCTATCACGTGCCAGGAGAAGGTGATTTGAATTAGCTGTTGGAGGCAATGGTTGTGATCCACTGCGCCTTTGAATTGTTTCCTCTTGTGTAGCAACATTGAATTGCACACTATTTTGGATTTGTTGACCCGCTTCACTTGTACCTTTACCATGAACCACCCGATTAGAAGAGTAATCATGATTTTCTATGGCTTCCGCTAGCACTCTGATGGTCTCTAATGGCACCTCCGCCCTGTTTTGCCGTCCGGTTAGCAACCCTCTAAACTCAGGCGGAATAGAGTCAATTGGGAGTCCTTGCCACAATTCCATCACTGCTCTCCTAGAGCAAGCAATGAAATCATAGTCTGTCTCGGATTGTGGGACATGTTGTGTTACTAGGATCGGACCTTGTTGAACCGGCGGTGGGGTGGGCGGGCTTGTGAAACGCTTTGGTAGTGCTGGAAAATCAAAAGCCTCATATATAGCACCTTTCTTCCATCCCTCCGATAATGAACCCAATCTTCTTTGGAAGTTGGTGGAGATCATCTGTTGCCAACGCTGCTCGCTATGCTAAGCAATTTTCTCGTTTGTCTGACGGTACAGAGCCCAAGTACACTCCATACTTTGAAAGAGCTTTTGCAACCACTGAATCTCTCCTCAGGTGTGAAGGTAGTTCAATTAGATCTATTATAACCTTGAATCTGGACATTGTCACCTCAGCATCATCTAACAATGACCAGTGCTGGAAAGTTAGACCATGTGCTGTGGAACTGCCTTGATGAACGTGTCAACAGCCAAGCCTCTCGGCAAGTGAAGTACAAATTTCCTTTCCGAGAGTTGACCTACTCTTAGCTCCTGCTAACGTACCAGTCCAGTCCTGTGTCCACTGCTATTCTAACAACCTCATGCATCTCTACCTGCAAGTCTGGGGCCTCAGCGTACACCACCACTACCCGGCTTAGTTTGTTCACTTCCTTAAAGAAAGCATCATCTTTCAATGAAACAAAGTTCTTTCTCTGGCCTATCCTCAGGTAGGGTGCGCTCCAGTTGAGGGTCTTCTTGCAACAGTTCATGGAAGGAGGGTTCAGCTTGGACTAATGGCTTGACCTGTGGTGATGAAGACTGAGTTGTCGGGTAAAAGGGTTGCGCATTCGGGTTTAGGGTTTGGGTTTCACACTTGCTGGCTATGTGACCATCCATCCAGCATTTACCACACTTTGGCTGGTTGTGGCATTTGGAGGCAGAATGGCCCAAACGGCAGCAGTTGAAGCATCTTCCTTTCCATTCCAGGAAGGAAGAATGTGGTGGAAATCTAAGTTTGATATTGGGGTTGTGAGGGGAGATAAAGAGTTGTGTTGTTGGTGGAGTTGTTGGAGAAGAAGGTGGACGGGAGGAAGTTTGAGAAGATGAGATGGTGGAGGCCTTGGTGCTTCCAGAGCTGACATTGGCCGGTACAGAGAGTACCTGGGCATACGTTTTCCTAGAGAAGTAAGGAATGTAGGGTTGCACTTTGCCTGGGTCTTTGTTCATCACAGCCTTGCCGCTGTCTGGCGATCTGTGCCAACATCTGACCACCTGCCATTCGCTGTTGGTGACATCTCCCTTGGTTTGTGTGAGCCTGGCCACCATGGTTACTGGTAGATATCGCCTTCCCAATCGCCTGTACGGAGAGCTCCTCTCAAACGCTGCAGTCTAGCTTCCTGCTTACTGAAGTGTAGTTTCACATGTGCAATTAAACAAGCTTTGGTCCTTTGTGCAGCTAGGGTTTCAAAACCGTTCTATGTCAACCTCAATCTTCAAGTTCTTAATTATTTCATTTTATTTTAGGACAGCCAACTGCTTTATTACTTCTTAGGGCCATGTTTGGTTGTGGAGTAAGAGGTGGAGTAAACTCCTTACTCCACGTTTAAGGAGTCAAACGAGGAGTAACTTAGGCGGCTTAAGATAGAGTAAGATTTGAGTTAAACCGGAGTAACTTACACCACTTAGAGAAGTGGTTTAGCTTACTCCACCAAACGTGGTTAACTTACTCCGGTTTAACTTGGAGTAAGAAATTTAATCCGGTTTAACTTTACTCCACAACCAAACATGACCTAGAAGAGTAATAGAGGCTACAAAAAGTGATTCTAAGTTTCTAACCCATATATAAGGTTAGTTTGTCAGAGCATGCAAGCTCACCTCACAGTACGAATATGATGAATGGTGGTAATGATAAAATTGATGAAGAAACATAGGTTGCTATGATTTCTCCACAAACCAGGGATGGTTTCTCAGCATTGAGAGGCAAGGGTAAATAAGAAAAAGTGGCTCCTACTTTTTTTTTCATTTATTAGCACTTAGCATCAATTGTTTGACATATTATCAAGTCTTAAGTGCAAATCATACTTAGTCTACTTTGATGTTACTTTTCACTAACTAAAATATATCCCATTTGTACAGCATTTGTATCTTCAAACATTGTAGATTACAATTTTTTTTTTAGGTCTCAATACAAAGGGATCTCTACCTTGATTTCAGTTATTGTCCCGTAATCGCTCTTCCACTTGAAGAATGGCATGCAAATTTGTCATGGGGCATCTTATTATGTTGCTATTACCTCTAATCAATAAACTAGACTCTGTATTAATCTGATTTATTGACCAATAGCAGCCACCTTTGCACAGTTGGATGGTGTTGGAATGTGCTTTGCATGTTTATTTGTGCCATTGCATCCTGGGACACAGCCAAAATGTTATTCATTATGACATTGAGGGGGGATTATAGGAGGGAAGCAAATGATTAGTAAACTTTGTGACTTCTTTGATCACTGAATATAGTTTTTATAGTCTGGCTAATGAGAATTATACATATGAAAAATTCAGATCACATATTTATAACATTAAAAAATACTAGCTAACTAGCTAAATCATTTTGTTATCGACTATCACCAACTACAAACGAAAATGCCCAAAGCTGCTAATGATCTTTTGACAACGCATTAAAATAAAGTATATTAAAAATTGAGATCATAATATTGTGCTGGCATTTGCTGGTGATGTGTCAGTCTTACTTTTAAGAGGTGCTATGGCAACATCACCACTGACTTGGTCTTATGCCTGGTTTATAGTAGGTGCTTCAATATCACCCTCATGAGTGCTCGTTCCGGTAATGATCTGTTTCCAATTTTCATAGAATGACCTGGCTGCAAATATTAGTAGACAGATTGTGGGAATAATTATCTGTTTCCAATTTTCATAGAATGACCTGGCTGCAAATATTAGTAGACAGATTGTGGGAATAATTATCTGTTTCCAATTTTCATAGAATGACCTGGCTGCAAATATTAGTAGACAGATTGTGGGAATAATTATCTGTTTCCAATTTTCATAGAATGACCTGGCTGCAAATATTAGTAGACAGATTGTGGGAATAACTCCTGTAATGAGAAAAAGCCCCCAGAAGCTGCGAAATTTCAGTCTGTTTAACTGCTCTATGAGGCTGGCACTACTCACACAGTTTGAGTCTCCTATCCATTTCTTCTCAATTTGGATTATATCATCCCCATCAGTTATGTTGAGGATTGCTCCTGAAATGTCGGCAACTAGTGGGGAACCCTTGGGAAAAGCCTGTTCATCAATTAAAGACAGGGAAGGTAAATATGATATCCATACTTACTATTGAGGATTAACAAACAAATTGAACAAGAGAAGAATGCTCCTTTGTATACGTTATTCCTTAGTGGTACTTAAAGATTATGGTATTGGTCAAGGACTCTTTCTTTGAAGGTGGTGGTCATTTTTTGATAGCTTTTTCCTGTGTAGGCATGTTCCGGCAATTAGTTTCTATCATACGAATATTATGATAAACATTAATTAACTTACAAATCCAAACCCTGCTGTCTTGTAAATTGGTCCAACCATAGTATAGGACTTGCAATTTTTGGCAAGGAACAACTTGATGTAGGGTGTTTCATCGATGATTGCAGTGACTCCTGTTGGAAGTTTCAGAAAATAGAAAAACAGAAAATACAGAATCTGGATTTTTCTAACTCAACTTATTCCATAACTGATACAAGATACATAGTATTTAACACAGAACATAATCCTAATTTAGCACCCACTAACCACAGCTATATTTAGAACCCACTAATCCCAAAATAACGCTGCTGTAACTAACCTATAACCAACCCACTACATGACAAACTAAATATAGAAACTACCCTTTCCTGCACACCTCTAAACAAAAAACGTGGCTGCCTATAATTAACAACCAGATTACAACTAATTCTTAACAGAAATAGACCTACAACTAAAAACGTAGCTTCTAGAAACTGCAGTTCTTATGCACCTTGCTGACTTGGCTGCTGACTTGGATTACATTCAACACTCCCCCTTAATCCAAAGTCATCTACGTCCATCATTTTTCGACACCAAATAAACTTCTCTCTTGCAAGAGCCTTGGTCATGATATCTGCAACTTGTTCATTTGTATTAACATACTCCAATTCAATTTCCTTTTGCTCAACTAACTCTCGGATGAAGTGTTGCTTTGTATCAATATGTTTAGTACGACTATGAAACACTGGTTTTTTGCTCATTGCTATTGTTGACTGGTTGTCACAAAGTATTATTGTTGCTCCTGTTTGCTTGCAATTTAACTCTTCTAGCATGCGCCTAAGCCAGACCCCTTGACGTGCAGCTAAAGTCACCGCATTGTACTCCGCTTCAGCTGTGGAAAGTGCAACAGTTGATTGCTTCTTTGAAGTCCAACAGATTGCATTGTCGCCATAGAAGAACACTTGCCCGGATGTGCTCCTTCTATCGTCTAGGCTCCCTGCCCAATCACTATCGCTATACCCAATTAAACTTGGATTCTCCACAGATTTGTACCACAGGCCATAGCTCGTTGTGCCTGCAACATATCTTAATATCCGTTTTGCTGCACCCATGTGTTGTTTGGTCGGTGTTTGCATGAACCTTGAGATGACCCCAACTGAGTGTGAGATGTCGGGCCGTGTGTGTGTTAAATACATCAAGCCTCCAACCAAACTTCGGAATCGTGTTGCATCAATTTGTTCTGTGCCATCCTCTGCTGTGAGTTTTTCGTTGACATTAGATGGTGTTTGCACGAGATTGCATCCTTTCATTCTGAACTTCTCAACTAGATCTTTGGCATACTTCCTCTGAGAAATGAACATATTACCTTCTTCTTGCTCAATCTCTAGCCCTAGAAAGTAATGCATCTCACCCAAATCTGTCATCTTGAACATACGCATCATTTGTTCTTTAAATGTTTGAACCATTCCTTGATCTGTATCAAAGTAGATCATATCATCAACATATAAACAAACGACCAGCAGACCTATGTTCTGTTTGATGTAGAGATTCGGCTCATTCTTGCTTCTTGTGAACCCTAAGGTCTGAAAGCATGCATCTACCTTGCTATACCACGCTCGTGGGGCTTGCTTCAAGCCATAAAGTGCTTTGTAGAGCCGATATACCCAGTTTTCTTTGCCTTTGACTTTGAATCCTTCAGGTTGCTCGACATACACCTCTTCCATTAGTTCTCCATTCAAAAAAGCAGACTTAACATCGAGTTGAAAGACCGGTTGCTTTAATTGGACAGCTAGTGCTAGCAAGAGTCGAACGGTTTCAAACCTAGCAACAGGGGAGAACGTCTCATTGTAATCAATTCCCTGCCTTTGTGCATATCCCTTCACAACTAATCTTGCCTTGTATTTGAAAACCTTCCCATCAGGACCAAGCTTGGTTTTATAGATCCATTTGACCCCGATTTCCTTGTAATCCTTTGGCAGTTCTACTAACTCCCACGTGTTGTTTTCCTCAATTGCTCGCATTTCTTCTTTCATAGCTGTAACCCATTCTTCCTTTCCAGCAGCTTCTTCAAAACACTCGGGATCAGCCACCAAAAGCACTTGTGTTGTTGCATATAAATCTTGCAAGGTTTTGGTCTTTTGCTGTGGTGGTTGGTTGCTTCTTCTTGTATAAACTCGTGTTGGTGTTGGTATGTCTTCGTTTAGGTTTGTTTCGACTTGAGGCTGCTCCCTTCTTGTTTCAAATTGAGGCTGCTCGCTGTCCTCATCCTCCTCACTTTGTAAAATAGTCGGTACTTCAACACCTTCCGAATTCCATCTCCAACTCGTATTCTCATCAAACATCACATTGCGGCTGACAATTGTCTTCTTTGTTTCAGGGTTGTAGAGTCGATATCCTTTCGATTGAATACAATACCCTATGAATATGCACTTTTCAGATTTGGCATCCAACTTCTTTCGGTTGTGCGAGTTGATAAGAGTGTACGCAATGCATCCAAAGACTCGTAAGTGACTCACGGTTGGTTTCCTTCTGAACCACGCCTCATACGGAGTTTTGTTCATGACTGCCTTTGTCGGTGAAAGGTTGAGGATATAGACTGCTGTGGCTACGGCTTCTGCCCAAAAAGAATTCGGTATGCCTCTTGATTTCAGCATGCTTCTTGCCAACTCAACAACGGTTCGGTTCTTTCGCTCGGCTACACCGTTTTGCTCGGGGGTGTAGGGTGTGGTTAGTTGCTGCAAGATGCCTTCTTGTTCACAAAATTTCTTGAATTCGGTTGATTGATACTCACCACCCCGATCTGATCTTAACGCTTTCAGTTTCATGCCGGTTTGCGTTTCCGTCATGGCTTTGAACTTTTTGAACATCTTAAATGCTTCGCTCTTATAGGTAATGAAGAATACCCATGTCATTCTACTAAAATCATCAATGAACAACATGAAATATTTACTTCCACCCATTGAAGTTGTTTCCATGGGCCCACACAGATCGGTATGCACCACTTCAAGTGCTCGGGTTGCACGGAGAGATTGATCCTTCGGAAATGGCAATTTTGATTGTTTGCCAAGTATACAACCTTCACATAACCCAACTTCCTCTATCTCTGGTAATCCTATCACCATATTTTTCTGGTTTAGTAATTTCAAACCATTGATATTTAAATGCCCGTACCTTAGATGCCATAATCTGCTTTGACTAGGTTCTGTTATTGCAAGTGCAGTATCATCAACCTCTGTTATTTCCAAGGGAAACAAGTTATTTGGTGTCTTCCGGATGGTTGCCATCACATGCTTTGTTGATGACTCCTCAATTTTACAAGTGTTGCCTTCGAATTTGATTGCATACCCGCTGTTCATCATTTGCCCGATGCTCAGGAGATTTTGTGAAAGTTGTGGGATGTAGTATACATTGTGTAGATACTTTGTATTGTTTGCAGTTTGGACAGCCACCTTGCCGATACCTTCAACTTGTATTTGTTTGTCGTTGCCGAGTTTCACAGGCTTCTTGTATGACTCATCCAATTCTTCGAAGAGATACTTGTAACCGGACATGTGATTAGAACATCCGCTGTCCAGAAACCAAACTTGACTCACATCTGATTTCTCGTCAGTTTTCGTCATGAAGAGCATGGTTTCGGTGCCTTTCCCATTGCCTTTCTCCTCTGCAACATTGGCTTGCTCTTCCTCACGCTTCTTCTTGAAGCAATCAGTCTGCACATGGCCGATTCTGTGACAATAGTGGCATTCAACGCCTTGCTTGCCTTGTCCATCTTCCCTCTTCTTCTTGTAGCAATCTGCCTTGACATGACCGAACTTGTGGCAATAGTAGCACTCGATATCCTTCTTTGTTGTTTGTTGTTGTTGATGGTTGTCTCCGCTGTTCATGCCTCTTCCACGACCTCTACCGCTGCGACCTCTTCCTCTACTTGAGTTGCCTCTAGTGAGGAACGCCTTAGAATTGTCCTTCTCTTCAGATCTAAGAAGTCGTACTTCATGGACTTGCAGCGAACCCATCAACTCGTCGAAAGAGTATGTGGACAGGTCTTTGGACTCTTCGATTGCTGCCACTACATGGTCAAATTTTGTTGTAAGGCTGCGGAGCACCTTCATAACCACGATCTTTTCAGCGAGATCTTCGCCACAACTCTTGATTTGGTTGACGGTGGATGTGACTCTTGTGAGAAATGCTTGAACAGATTCGCCTTGATTCATGTTCAACGTCTCAAACTCTCTTCTCAAGCCTTGTAGCTTTATCTCACGGACTTTCGAACTTCCCTGGAATGCAGTTTTCAGGGTTGTCCAGGCCTCCTTTGCCGATGCCGCTGCTGCTATTTTTGTGAACACCGTGTCAACTACGGCTTGTTGAATGAAGAACAACGCCTTTGCATCTCGCTTTGCTGTTTCTGCTGGTGTGGGATCTGCGGTCGGTGCTCCCGTCTCCACCAATTCCCATAGACCTTGCAACTTGAGCAAAGTTCGCATCTTGATGCTCCAGAACTCGTAGTTGTCTCCCTTGAACAACGGAATCGATGGATTTGAAACGCTCATGTTTTCTGCCATGGTCGAATCTGCCCTGATCTCTAACCTTAGGCTCTGATACCAAAATTGTTGGAAGTTTCAGAAAATAGAAAAACAGAAAATACAGAATCTGGATTTTTCTAACTCAACTTATTCCATAACTGATACAAGATACATAGTATTTAACACAGAACATAATCCTAATTTAGCACCCACTAACCACAGCTATATTTAGAACCCACTAATCCCAAAATAACGCTGCTGTAACTAACCTATAACCAACCCACTACATGACAAACTAAATATAGAAACTACCCTTTCCTGCACACCTCTAAACAAAAAACGTGGCTGCCTATAATTAACAACCAGATTACAACTAATTCTTAACAGAAATAGACCTACAACTAAAAACGTAGCTTCTAGAAACTGCAGTTCTTATGCACCTTGCTGACTTGGCTGCTGACTTGGATTACATTCAACAACTCCTCCATGTGCACTTCCTTTGTCTAGTGCCTCAGCGTATTCGCTCTCATAGTAACCTTTCAGTTTTGTTCCGTCAAAGCCCTGCTGCTGAAGCAATTCGACCACAAAAGAACCTTTATTATATCCGACATAATCACTGTTCTTTTTCAGATCATAAATGTCGGTTACTGTTGGCTGAAGCTGTTTTACTGTTAACATTGATGAGAGACTAGCAGTGTAACTCGACGTCAATATAAGCAGGAGAAAGATAGACACAATCGCAACTATCTTTGATAGGGTGCTCTCTAGCTTCTCTTCTACATTTATTTGCAAATATGTTAGCTTGTCACTAACTTGTTAATTTTGGGATAGCCGATTGTGTACAAAAATATTCTTTATAACAAAAAGGCACTTTAGGTATTATGAGATAATTTCTGATAAAAGAACTTACGATATGCGAACAAGGATAATTGCACTATAGTTCCAACATGCTTTGATATAGACCTCTTGAGGGGGGCCCTGATTTTAGGCTCCAATATTAATATGGTGATGCCAGTGTAGATGAGAAATGCAAAGCTCCCCAGCCATATATCAAAAGATAATGGCTGAAAGATTATAAATGCGTTTTTATTTTCAGCTTGCTTGACTGGCACAATCATTGCTACTCCTGAGTCGGTGTATGGCATTGAGAAGTCAGCATAGGGTGTACGGTTGTACCTTATTGTAATGTCCCCTATGACTATGTCATATTTCTGCAAAGTTGAAGCAATTTCTTTATTCATATTTGGTCTTTCAAGTATTAATATAACTAATAAGGGGAAACAGATAAAAATAAAGGCTATTTTTTATATTGCAAGCATATAATATAACTAAGTCCTACTAAAATAATGAATGACACACACAAACAAAATTGCTTGATTAAAATTGATTGGCTAATTGTGGTTCCTAGGGGATATCTAAAGATGGAAAATTATCCTACACTCTATATCTCATGAAAAAAGAATGTGGATGGCATAGTACAACTTTTTATCTCAAGATAATGGCTTGACTTCTAATCTCTCAAAAAATTTGCTGGCCTGATTATAATTATGAGCAGGTACTTAAAAAGTAGTGCCTGAAAAAATAGCAGGTACTTGTGAGCTGGTATTCAAATTACAGCAGAGTAGAATCTTAACAGTATCAAGAACAAATTGAACTTTTCAAATAGACATATGAAGAACAAATTTTCCATTCAAAAATTCGACACAACATGATGTCATAGGTAATGGAATTTGATAGCTGGACCTCCATCATTCTCTAATAATAAAATAAAATTAAATAGACCTAAACTTAACCAAGGAATAAAAACTGAACTCGAGAGAAGCAAAATAAATTAATCAGTTATAAAAACCTCAACCATATTTAATGAAATTAATAGCAGTTGTTAATCATATTGTTTGTGACAAAAAAAAATAATTAGCTATATTTCAAAAGGAGATGCGTACCCCAAGATAAACTTGATAGACCAAATCATTGTAGGTGAGCGAGTTCCCAAGCGTCCCTCAAAAATGTTCATATTCGAATGGGACTGCATTAGGCAATCGCTTCACAGCTGCTTCAAACACATCAACTGAGTACCCGCTAGCCCTTGTTGCATTTGTTTGAGGGTCCATCTCCACCTTCATGTACTCGAGACGTGTACTGACAGCTAATCCAACACGTAATTTTCTCCCACTGACTGGGATTTCCCACCCCTTGGGAACAACAATAGTTTCCCCTGGCCAAATGACAGGATTTAAATCTCCTGGTGATGATGAATAATATCTCTTCTTCTTGCTTTCATCTACATCCCTTGATAATCCTTGTTCTTCACTCCAATATCCAATTTCTCTTACCCCCTTTCCAACAATGTTAATTATTTCAAATGAGGAATACCGCAACTGTCCATTTATCAATTCAAAGTTGCCACTCAATCCTCGAAACTTGATATTGGTGATTTCCTCAAGAAGTAGAGGCCCATTGGGAAAGATAGGTAGCACCGGAGGACTTGTAGAGTTATCAATTTTGGTGTTTTGAACCCGTACTTTTTCTACGGCCATTGCTACTGCAGAGATGGTATCATAAGCCCATAATGCATACATGCTAGGGTCATTAGATGTTTCTTGGGGGTTGTCTGCTTGGAATCTCCTTCCCCATCTGGTTGTGAAGTTATTCAACTCGTCAGTCTTGGGTACATATAGCCGTACACCTAGAGCCCCCTTCATTGCACTGGTGACACTTCCATGTAGGGAGTCAACCATGTTTGTCACTCCATCTGTCATAATCCATACATACCCTTCACCCATCATCCCTACTTCTTTAGCCTTCAACAATAGATTAGAACCAAAGGAAGATGACATGTGCACAACAAAAATCCTTGTTTGCATGGTTTGTAACTTGTAGAGTTCTTGCTTGATTTGGTCATCAGTTGACAATTTCGATATTATGCTACGGTAAGGGATTCGCACATTGATCTCTTCAAGGGCATCAGCAAGGAAGGGTAGAATGCCCCGTCCTAAATCAGTATCTTCATAGATTGGAACTACCTCTCTCCACCCATAGGCTTTGATGAGAGAGGTAATGGGTTTTACCTGAATGG
Source organism: Carex pumila (assembly GCA_033356055.1). Classification (NCBI taxonomy): domain Eukaryota; kingdom Viridiplantae; phylum Streptophyta; class Magnoliopsida; order Poales; family Cyperaceae; genus Carex; species Carex pumila. Next base: position 107,969 of record JARJHM010000388.1, on the reverse strand, counting down.
CATCATTTATGGCTGTCCTTATAAAGTAGGGCAAATTGATGGAGGTGAGAGTGGGACTGGTTGCTGAGAATGAAATTACTGGCACCTGACTTGTGTTACCGACTTCAGAGACCATTACAGCTTGTGAGGACTTCTGAGGTCCAATGATGACTTCAGTCTTATTGTTTTGGAGCAAGTCTAGTGCTGCAAGAAGATTGTAGCTTTTAATATCCTAATATTATTTGGAGTTTAAAATAAAAGAAAGAGATCTACTGTAGGTTTTGTTCATAAAAAATGAGTAAACTTTTACAGTGGGATTTGGTTCAAGAGAACCCACCCGAAGACAATACAATTTTGCGTTGACAATACAAAAATAAAAAATAAAAAGTGGCTGCGTGGTGGGATAATCCTCTTTACTAACTGAGTCGCACCATAATTTACTAGACCAGGGTCGAATAAAATAGAGTATTTCAGACAAGAAAGTCAACTATGATAAATATATATATATATATTCCTTCTCTTCAACTCTTGTGTATACTCAATTGCAGGTCCAAACTTGGTCATTGTGGTAGGTTGGAACTGCAGGTCCAGACTGATCTGGCCCGATGCAACAAACAACCAGTATTGAAATAAATTAGTTAAATAATTTGCTCTTAGAAGTTATTTCTGGGGTTTCATATAATTGATACCCCTAACAATATATGTTTGGATTCAAATTGTGACTCCCAAATCCTAGCTGCCTCAAACCTCCTCCGCTCCCCTCTCTCACCCCTTTTAGGATTCATTGCCAACCCAATAATACATTCTCCTTTCTCTCGTCTCTACCTCCTTGAGCGTAGAAGAGAATGAGGAAGAAGGAAGCTGAGAGTGCAGTACTATCGGAATTTGGAGCGTAGAGTCTCTACTAGCATCTTGATCGAAGCGTGGCGGTGAGCAAATTCGGTCGTTGGAGTGTGACGGCTATCAAATGAAAGAGGACCAGTCGTGTAAATAAACAGGGAATGAGTAATACAGTGATTAAGAGTGTAAAAATAAATTGATCTAATTTTTAATCCTCATAGTCACACTTTTTACCTGATGATTCAAAATTTAAAAGTGAATATACTGGACTCCAGATCTATTAAAATTTCCAGTGTTGGATGTGATTGTTTGATTTGAAAATGATACAGACAATATCTTTCTAAAATTTAGGAAAACACATGTGATAAATCATAAAATTTAATTCTGACAATCAGTAAATTGTTGAAGAAAATAAAAACATGGCATGAATGATGATAAGATCATAGCGGTTTGTGTTGATGACCCTGAATTCAACAACTATAGGGGGGTTATTAGTGATCTACCTCCTTTGCCTAGGATATAATTGTTTTTTTTTTTACAAATTGTTTACATATAATCTTTATATATCTAAGCTTTCTTTGCTATATGGATTTCGTAGATGTGGTTGTATGTTTACAGGTTAGATTTTGTATATTTGAGTTGGCTAATGATGCAACTGTGTTTAGAATGCAATATATATAATATTTTTTCCATTATGCTAATAGGTACTCTGTTAGTAGTCTGTGTCACAAGAGATGCTATTTATACTTTTATTATCTTAGATTTTATTTGATGCTTTGAATAAAAGGCACTTGGTTATTTATGTTATTTTTCCTTTGGTTTGGTGAAATTTGTTGAAGAAGAAGAAAGAAGAAAAGAAAATAAAAGGGAGTAAATGGGAGGGAGGATAAGGCTGCGGCCACAGAAACATGTCAAGAAATTGGCATTGCAGAAGCACATACATGCAATACACACAAGAGTGAGAAGATAACACACACAGCACAACACACGATGTGCACAAACAAAATAAAAGAAAAGAGATCTACCATAGGTTTAATATACAAATCCGAAGACCATAATTATAATTTCGTGTTGGCAATTATTTGATGACTATTATTTTAACAATGAATTCTTAACATCGAATATAAAAGTCGACTATTTCGCAGAATTACTAAAAAATTATAACATTAGTAAAATTTGATCAGTCACCTACTAATGTAGCCTGGATATTGTCCTGATTGGAATCTCTGGTATAGAGCACAAGTCTGGTACTATAATTCCAATTTACTGTGTAGAAATCTTCCACAGCCATCGCCATACTTGTTCGAGCCATCTTGCCCACAAGGGTGTCTAAATCGAGTATTACTCCAACTGGGATGTTTCTGTTTGAATTTTGAGCTGTAACAACTGAAACTATGATAACAAAGAGGAGAAACATAAGTGTATTTGGTGTCTCCATTCTTATGCAGAGTACAATACTCTTCTTCCTTTATATGTTGTTTCTTTTATAGGTTGCGCGTATAAAAGTTTGATATCAGATTTACTTTGACAAAGTCAAGCAAGAAGATAGAGAAATATTAGCTTGAGCTTGACTTAATGTGTCTAGTAAGGAACATGACCTAGTTCATTTTTATGTTGGGACGACAGTCATCATCTCATCAATAAAAAAAGTATATATATCGTATTGATGTTGAGCCTTTACTTTGAAGAATTGTGACGACGGCATGCAATATTTAAATTAAAATTAAAAATTGAAGCAGTTTAGTATCTAATAAAAATATTTTGGACATAATTTGTTAAATTACAAAAAAAAAAAATCTATGATGGACCACACTAATTAAGCAACAAAATAAGGGGGGAATTTCATGGGTAAGTGCATGGAAAAACCCTCATATCAATGCGACAGTGCACACTGATGACTAAACTAATTAATTAGGGTGGTAATTGCTGGTTATTTAACTTGGATTATAATTTATATTCTCCTCTCTCACTTTATTGTAGAACTTGCCAATATTAATAATATTAATAATAATCCTAATACATATTCATAATACAAATGTAAGTAATACAATATATATAATAGAGGAGGGATCCACTTACACCCTTTTTCGATGACACCAAATTACACTCTACATTTTCAAAGTTTTCAAAGTCCTAACAGTTGATCCAAACCATTTAACATGATAGATATAATAAAATGTGCTTGTGAATCAAATTTTATATATTTTTTTAATTTTTTTACTATTTATTAAGTATTTTACAAAATTGTTGTTTTGCAAACCATTGAATCTGTGTATCTATCTTAATAAATGGTAAAAAAATTTGAAAAAATATCAAAATTTGATTTGCAAGCAAATTTAATATTCCATCATATTGAACGGTTTGGACTTTGTGGGCTTTGAACTCTTTTTACAACATATAACGAATTTTTCCTATTTTTTCAGAATTTTTGAAAACCATCGATTTGCTGAATTTTTTATTATTGTTTAGTTTAATCAAAAATTCTGAAAAAGTAGTAAAATTTTTTCAAAAAATGTAAAATTTGGTCTCCAAGCAAATTTTAATATGAAGAACACGTTGAAAGGTTCGAATCAACTATTTGAACTTTGAAAATGAAGATATGAGGAAATTGTGCACGTTAGGAGCACAAAATGATGATGCATTTTAACCCTCCTCTATTTACTAATATATTGTCAAAATTGTCAAAATATCCATTATCAGTGAATTCCGAACCATATATTAACAGTGGTAATGCAAAATGCATGACATGGAAAGACATATTTAAGGGGGAATTTCATATATACCACTAAAAACTTTGATAGTACGTATTTTCTCTTTCAAATTCTTCAATTACGTCTTTACTATTCTAAATTATCAGAACTCGCATATTTAGTCAATTAATAAAAAACTGAGATTAATTATATTTTATATTATAAAAAATATAATTCATCACTTAATTAGACTCTTTACCATTTCCTTCATGCTCTCAAACCTCTTCAAATTAGTCTCGCTCGCCTTCTTTAACACCAAATATTGTTTGTGCCTTCCGCTTCTCCTGTGAACGTTGGTGCGAAGAGGAATACAAAGATGAAGAACTCTTAAAACTTTAAAGAGAGCTCGTATCAGAGGAGGAATAGCTTTAATTAATCTGAGTATTTTGCAATAACTCACAAATGAGACCCGAAGAACAGTTAGCTAGAAAAAAAATCTTAAGATAGTTGATTATTCAAAAATTGAGAGTTCGATTCCCTCTTACACAGCCTCTGCGAAGGTTTTCTCCTCTGCTGAACAGTACTGTTTTTCTCCTCCGCCAATTTAATATTCGATACTATTGATTGGTCAAAATGTCCAGTCAGATTTTGGACTTTCCACTCTGTGCTCGCTTGTCTCTCTCTCTGTTTTTTTTTTTTTTTTTGAAGCCAGTGGACTGGGCGTCCATTGACAATATTGTATTAAAAGAAAAAGTTTTGTACAACACCATATCTTAGTTTCTAATTACATTATCGCTTACTGGTAATAGTACGTACGGCCTAGCAATGAACAAAATCGCAATGCAAAGTTGGGTGCTCGCGCTCGACGCCTCGTTAGTGCTGGCCCTTTATAGGATGCATACAATATGGTAGGGCTATAAATGAATTGTGTTCGAGCGAGTTACTTTCAATTCATGCTCAGTTTATTTAGTAAATGAGCGAGTCAACTCGAGTTGGGATATCAATAACGATTTGTAAACTCAACTTGAATTCAGCTTATTAACAACTCGAGTTAGCTCACAACTCATTTATAAATCGTTTGACCAGTCAATTTTCTTAGTTATATAGTTATATACTAATAAGAGTTTATCTAAGCAAAAACAATTTAAATGATTTATTAAAATTTTATCTAAATACAAAAAATTCAAATGGAAAGATCGATACATTGTACAAGGTTAGGGAATCGTGTATATCTATGGGGGTCAAACGTAAATGAGACTCAAGTATATAAAATTTTTATGCTGTAAATGAGGATCAATTTGATAGTTCCATAATATTTTCTACTAAATTATATAAAAATTTATCAATAAATATAAAGTTTCTAAAAATAAATGGGGATCAATTGACCCCATTTTGATAGAGTGCTTTTGTCTCTATCTATAATTAACGTACACTACTGTTCCTACAAGGGAACCGTGTCCAATCTCCAAGAAAAAGGTACTAAGATAGATGCTTTATACACGGCCACAACAACAGTGTTTAATAACGTGGGTTATACATACAGTCTCAGCTAAAGAACTGTTTATGATTATTTGGACTATACACGATTTCTTTTTACAAACCAGGTATGTTACTTTTTATCAGTGTTCTAAATAGCTTACTATAGTTGCGTTATAGTTTTTTCGGACCATAAACGCTAAGCTATCAGATAAATGTGCACTAATTCAACTACAACCACTATGCGCTATACTACATGGGCTTTTGTGCTTTTGTTCCTATTTCTAATATTACATGGTCTATTATGATAAATATGCTAAATCCAACTATGTGCTGCTATTTCTATTTGTGATTTAGTCTCTCATTTTAGAATCGAAAAATATTTAAATATTAATTATTTCTTTTACTTGCTCTTTGTCTAGTATTCAAATTGAAAGTTGATTATTTTTTAGTATCTCATTTGATTATTGTTGTATGTTTTATTGAAAGTTGATTTTGATTATTACAATATATAAAATGTTCAAATATGTATACTAACTTCATTTCACTTGTAAAATCAATTACTCTTCGTCTATTATAATCTGTAATACTATGAAATATGTACTATTAAATAATGTTACTTTGTAGATCTTTTTTTTTTCTTTTTATTTGCATGATAGATAAAAAAGTATAGACTTAGATTAGTTGTCATTTAGTTGTTATTTTAATTCTCCAATATTGTTCATTTGATAATTAGTAAAAATATAGAATATAAATTTTAAAACGAAAAAAACCGCTATGTATGATAGTTTTTGCTATAGCTATGCTATTCGCAATATATATATATTTTTATCTTCATGCTATGCCGCTATAATTGTTATTTAAAACCTTGCTCTTTACACAGTATTTGTTTTTAAGAACCATGCATGTATGATTTCTATCTTTTTATATTTGATTTATAATTAGCTAGCATCCACATTTGTTAGCCATTAAACATACAATATTGCACATCTGTAATTCAATAAATATTGAACATTTACAACATACAGAAAACAAATATATTCATTCAACATTCAAAACATAGAATACAGTATTTCAAACTGACGTGATAGGTATGTTTGTCTGTGCAGAACATAGCAGAAAGTCCCTTGTTTCTATTTGGCTATACTCGCACAGAGAACACCTAGGCGCAATATTGCATCCAACCAATATCTGTTGGGTCAGGATTCGGTCCTGGATTAGTGAAATTCGCATTGCACCCCTCGATTGTGCAACTGTGCTTACGTGGAGGCCGCCATGAACATTCCATGTTTGGTACAACGCCATTGAACTCGTGTTATATTCTGCATGATAGAGCATTTGAGAAAAGGTGTCAGGGTGACCAGTTCCCTGATGAATTTAGAAGAGACCGTCGCTGGTCCAAGGTCCCCTACCTGTTTAATTCCGTACAACTCTAAAAGAGTCTTTGAGAATTAGTTGTGTGACTTTGTTTGTGACATGCATGGTTCTGAAACTCAGAATTGAAATTGGATACTTCACAGTGGAATTAGAATCGGAATCGGATCGGATGAATCAGTTGGAATCGGAAAAATCGGATTGAAAACTCGGATTTTTTTTAGAAGAAGTTTGTTTTGTAACCAAAATATAAACAAAGTTAGTTAAAAAAATAATTTATAAGAAAATTATGTAGACAAAAGATTATATTCAAATAATCCACTAATTATATAATATAATATAAACTTTAAAAATAGAACACACTTTTTATGCAAGCTAGCCATAATTTATGCATAGAAAAGCAAGATTACATTGGCAGCATAAATTTAGTGTAGAATTATCTTGACAAGGTATGTGTTAAGTTTTGTTTCTAGTTCAAATTGTATTTGTATATTTTGATATTTTTTTTTAATTTCAAATCATAGATCAAAAACTGTCTGAAAAAAGTGAAAACATCGGAGGGCTCAGTTTGATTCAGGTTTAACTCGGAGCCTGAAAATCAGATAACTCCGCTGAATGAAACATTGTTCAACCAAATTTTGGTGAAAAAATCATATGGGCGCGAGACTCGGGTGAAACTTGAATCGGACCCAACCAATACCGAGTTGACTCGGAGGAGTTTCCAAACCAAACTCTGTATCTTTTAGATCCATTTCACGGAAAGTGCGTCATGGTGCACCTGGATATCTGTTAATTTTTAGTTCGCACACATGCACGCTGCCAATTGACAAGGCAGTTGATGCCTCTCCAAAGCAAGCTTCTTCTCAAAGCATCAATACGTTTAATAACCCATTTTGGTAATTTAAATGCATTCATATAATACAGAGGCACAACACTGATTTGACCAACATCACTCTCTCTCCACAGAAAAGCACTGTTGATTTCCAATCCTCTAGTCTCCTCCGTACCGCGTCTATGAGAGGTTGGAAATGTTTTTCTTTGTTTATGTTTTTGGTACATCAGCAACAAACCCTAGATATTTGATCGGCAGTTGTGATGGTTGGCGCAGGACAATATGGTCTGAACCACCTGAACAGAGTCAGGCGCGCAGGAGCGATATTGCCATATTGGTCGAACTTTTTCGGTTGATATAATTTAGTCCCGTGAGCTTCCCGTACAATATCGATTAATTGGCATATTTTATTATTCGCCTGTCTCATTTTGATGTCCTAATTCTCCTCTGTGTATTTCTTTCTTATATATTTAACTTTTTTTTTTTTTTTACTCTTAGCCACTTCGTTCCATCTTTGAGATGAGGACGATCTTCCAAACTATTTCATGAGTTCCATTTTTTTCTTCCATAAAGGTGCATCATATGTTCAGTAAAATTCTTTATTAAACTATTTATCTTGATGCATGTTATATTCTTCCTTAATTATTTTACAGGTTCTTTTTTTCTTTTTTAAGAAGGTGCGTTAGAATTTAGCATTTGCTTCCGAATAGAATGTACAGGAGAACGGCTTTAGAGAAAGAAAGAGAGTCCTTATAAGTTAATTAATTTGTGTATGGTACATACGTTAATCCTTAATTAATTATACTCTTTAGAATATTAAACATAACTAATTTGAATTTTGAATAATATTTAATATATATTAAAATTATCTTGAATAAATATGTAAGTTATTAGAATTTATGGTGATAAATACGTAATTACAAAAATTGGAGGGGGAATAAGTAAATTTATAGTTTTTGAGTGGAATATATGAGATTCTCCATATATTTAACTGTTGTATATTTCCGCAAGTAGTAAACGCCTCATTGGAAAAGGCAACTATTCTATTGGGTAACCATTTTAGAGGTAAGTCACAAGTTACTTATTAAAATATATTTGACTTGAGGACTTAATAGTCAAGTGCATGAATATCATCCAAGAATAGCTTACGTTGAAAATGACCTGAAATGACTTCTTTATATATCTAGGTAAGCCCATGTGCCATTTGAACGATTCAAGTTAAACGTAAAATTCAAACTAAATACCTGATCAATGCCCCACATTTTTGGTAGGTACGCAAAGAAATTTCGATGGTTGATGTTATATCAAATAATTTAGTACGAGAGATTTTTATTTTATATATATATATATATGTATAAATTTTGCCCCCTTGGTTGAAAATAGTTGATTTATATATACCGAAGTAATATCAGAAAGAGTGAAGCTCTTATATAATTTTACAACAAATATATTTCGATTTTTTTTTTTGCCTATTATATTTTTCTTTGTCTATTATTACTATCTAAATGATTTTTGTTAGTATTTTTGATCGAACATACGCATTTAATTAAGTGAAAATTGCTAAAGAAAATTCTAAATGCTAAAATTAGCAAATAAGTCTAGAGCCCATGGGCCATGGAATTTGGGGCTGAAGCAAGGTGCGGATCGCAACCACCACACACACATACACACTCGTATCTGCAGCTTTCAGACTCCGCTACAGCTAATTCTCTCTATCAATTCCGCTTCTCTAGTTAAATGCGACAAAAAAAGATGGAAATAACCAGAGAGAGCAAGTAATAAATCCTGAAGCCCAGTTAAAAGGGGGTAAATATTTTAACAGAGCTGTTTTAGCTTCATGCAGCGCACAGACTTCAAAATAAAATAAAAAAAGTAATGGATATGGTATCATGCGCTGGAGGCTCTCTATTATCTGTCTATATCTGTATTTTCATTACAATTAGCGCCATCACCTCAAAACTTTTATAAACCCGAGAATCTAAACTAGTTCAAATTGTTAAATATTGAATACACTATTCTTGTGGATCGACACCCAATATTACTATACGGTATAACAAGACGGTTGTGATCTGAATGCAAGTAGAATTAGGATATAAAAAGTATATTAATTTACACTGAAAGTAATTAGTAGTACTCATTTAGAGTCATGTATGGAGATCATGTTGAGTAATTTTGATTGGTTGTTTAGACTTTCAACACGAAAATATAAGCATGAAGTAAAACAAGACTTTAAGACTAACCATTTTAACCCAAGCCATTAAGTTCCTTGATAACTATTTTTTTTTTTCTTCAAGCCGTAGACCCCACACACACACATTTTTTTTGCCTTTGGTAGGGATTGAACCCACTTCTCCTGTGTGAGAGTGGGGTGTCTTACCAGCTGCCCTAGACAGGGTGATTGATAACTCATATTTTTACCTAAAGGCTTTTAGACTAGTTTGGTTGTTCCGAATACCCAAAATCATTAATGCTTTTCGGGCATTTAAGTTTCTTCTTTCGTAACATCTTCTAAATTACCTAGAGTCATTCCTGGATACACGACCCTGTATAAAGTACTTTTAATATACACATATCTTTTAGGTCTCAATCTAAATTAGTGGATCTATTTTTTTATTGTACATAGTCAAGAGATTAGGCTACATCCCAATTCCTAGAATAAATTCTTAGCCTTCCATGATATTAACCCAAGCACAAAACATATGGATCAGTTTAAGACTTTAAGCAAACACAAAGATATTAATTAAAAGAAGATAAACAAGTAAATTATATATATTGACACAACCCAATAAAATAAATTATATTATAAATTCATATCATGGTATCATGTTGGCATTTGTTGGTGAAGTGTTGGGGTCACTTTCAGCGGGTGATATGCCAACAGCATCACTGATTTGCACTACAAGAATGAGACACTTTTCGTGTGGATAAAAAAGTGACTTTTTGTGACGGACTACTTTCGTTGTTCAGCTTTTTTCTTTTTGTGACGGATGACCGTCATAAATGCACTTTTTTCCTTCCAAAAAGTGTCTACTTTGTTGTAGTGTTGGTCATTCTTGTGGTTCATAGAAGGCAAGGCTTCAGTATCAATTGCCTCATCAGTGCTTGTTTCAAGGCTCATTATGTTAATATTCTTTTGCCGATTTTTACAGAATGACATGGTTGCATATATTAGTAGACAGATTGTGGAAACAACTCCCGTCATTAGAAAAAGCCCCCAGAAGCTGACAAAGTTCAAGCTGTTTGACTCCATGCTGCTGCTGCCACTGCTTGAGCAGTTTGAGTCTCCTATCCATTTCTTCTCAATTTGGATTATGTCATCCCCATCCGTTATGTTGAGGATTGCTCTGGAAATGTCAGCGACTAGTGGAGAACCCTTGGGGAAAGCCTGTCCATCAATTGCAGATCCATAATGTAAATTTGGTATCTGTAGTTCTGTACCAGTGTTGTAAAAAACATCCATTTTCGGCCGATTAGTCATTGGCGGTGACCAAATAGTCATGGATTTTCCCGACTAATTGGCCAATTATTTCCAATTAGTTGCTTGGCAGTACCCTATCTGTCCGATGACCACATACCCTTATTTACAACACTGATCCATACTATGGGAATTGACAAACAAATTGAACATGAAAATAATGCTCCTTTGTTCTAGTTCTTCCTTAGTGGTACTCAAATATTATGTTGTTGAAGAACAGCAACTTTTGATTTTAATCTCGTGAAAGGCTGAAACACAATTCAATTCCATGCTTGTTGAATATCAATGATTATTTCTTCACTTGGCTACAGGTTTTGTGATTTGTGGTGAACATTTTGCTTGTGTAAGCATGTTCATGCAATTGCTGTCTAGCTTGCATATGAAAATGAATAATTAACATTAAACTTACAAATCCAAACCCTGCTGTCTTGTAAATCAGTCCAACCATAGTATATGATTTGCAACTTTTGGCAATGAACAACTTAATGTAGGGTACTTCATCGATGATTGCAGCAACTCCTCCATTTGCACTTCCTTTGTCAAGCGCCTCAGTATATTCCTCGGGGTAGTAACCTCTCATCTTTGATTTGTCAAAGCCGAACTCCTGAAGCAAGGCCTTCACATAGGAATGTATATGATATCCAACATAGTTACCATTCTTTTTGAGATCATAGATGTTGGTTACTGTTGGTTGAAGCTGTTGTACTGTTAACATTGACACGATAGCAACTATCTTTGATAGGGTGCTCTCTAACTTCTCTTCTGCATTTATTTGCAATATGTCAGCTTGTGACTAACTTACGTAATTTGGAAATGAATGAACAGTCGTTTGTATACAAATTCCTCTAGGAATTGTGAGACAATTTTTTGATGAAATTACTTACGATATGGAAACAAGGATAATTGCATTATAGTTCCAACATGCCTTGATATAGATTTCTTGGGGGGGAGCCTGATTGTTGGCTCCATTATCAATATGGTGATACCAGTGTAGATTAGAAATGCAAAGCTGCCCAGCCATAGATCAAAAGATAATGGCTGTAAGAAAACAAATATGTTTTTATTTTCAGCTTGCTTGAGTGGCACAATCATGGCTACTCCTGATTCAGTGTACGGCATTGAGAAGTCAACATAGCGTGTACAGTTGTACTTTATTGTAATGTCCCCTACAGCTATGTCAAATTTCTGCTAGTTGAAGCAATTTTTTTAGTCAAATGATATTTTGTTTTCTGCAAGTGTTGACCATAGGTCAAAACAAGTGGAAACATTTGAAAATAAAGTTTAATTTTTATCATGGCAAGCTTATATATAACGAGTCCTAGGACTCAATTGGTGCTTAGCCATTTCAATCAGCTGGTGCTTAATTAAAAAGAAGTAGCCCAAATAATATGCATGATATACACATTTTGCTTGTTTAATTTCCAATGTTGGAAAACTGAGCTACAGATCAGATGCATACTAAATTAATTACCCAAACCTCAACCATATTTAAGTAAACTAATAGCACTGGTTGCTATATTTATATTCGGGTTGTTTATGAAAAACAAGATTTATCTATTTCACAACGAGATACATACCCCAAGGTAAACTTGATAGACCAAATCAGTGTCGGTGAGAGAGCTTTTCCGAGACATTCCACCGAAATGTTCATATTCAAATGCAACTGCATAACGCAATCGCTTTACTGCTTCAAACACATCAACTGAGTACCCGCTTGCTCTTGTTGTATTTGTCTCAGGGTCTATCTTCACCTTCATTGTACTGGGAATGTACATTCAATGCTACTCCAACACAATTTTTTCCCATCGACTGGGATGTTGAAGATAACAACACCGAAACCCAAAGCCCAATTAATATTGGGAGAGGCCCAAATCCAATTATTCATTTCTGGATTCTTCAAGAAATAGGAAACCGACTTAATATGATTGGAACATACTAGAGAGTACCACTATAATATATTATACTTAGAAGCTTCTATACTCTTGTATTATAAGTATACTCTGGAAAAATTATAACCGATATTTGACATGTATAAATAGGTAATGAGGTGTGTGAATCAGAATCAGAGAGCATATAGTGAGGCGTGAGTTAGAAATATATACTCCAAACATTTTCTACTCCTCTTGAGTAATAAAAGAAAGAGATGTGCTACGGTGAGACGCGGAGTAAAACACGTTTGTACTCCACCCTATTTTTTCATTTTGAAAGTTCAAATCGTCGATCCAAACCGTTAGATGTGATCTCCATAATAAAATATACTTGGAAACTAATTTTTATATTTTTTGAAATTTTTTTACTATTTAGTAAGCCACTTTGAAAAATCTGAAAATCTGGGTGAACATTAAAAAACAGTAAAATTTTCTGGACCACCGGATCGGCGATTTTCAAAGTGGATTAATAAATAGTAAAAAAATTTCAAAAAATGTAAAATTTGGTCTCCAAATACATTTCAATATGGAGAACAAGATGAACGGTTCGGATCGGTTGTTTGAATTTTCAAAATGGAATTTTTTTGCTATGGAATAAAAAACCCCTTTTACCCTATAGCTCACCATAGCTCATCTCTAAAAGAAATTATATTATAAACTCCTCTCTTCTATATCCAATACCACATTCCGAATTATATTTCCAACATGGGATTTCCCAACCCTTGGGCACAACAATTGTTTCCCCTGGCCAAATGACAGGATTTAAATCTCCTTGTTGTTTTCATCTACTTCCTCTGATAATCCTTGTTCTTCTCTCCAATATCCAACTTCTCTTATCCCCCTTCCAACAATGTTAATTATTTCAAATGAAGAATACTGCAACTGTCCAATTGTTAATTCAAAGTTGCCACTCAATCCTCGAAACTTGACATTGGTGATTGCCTCAAGTAGTAGTGGTCCATTGGGAAAGGCAGGTAGCATCTGAGGATCTGTAGAGTTATCAATTTTGGTGTTTTGTACCCGTACTTCTTCTACGGCCATTGCTAGTGCTTAGATGGTATCATAAGCCCATAATGCATAGATGCTAGGCTCATTAGACTTTTCTTTGGGATTGTCTCCACGGAATCTCATTTTCCATCTGGTTATAAAGCATTCAACTTATCAGTCTTTGGTACATATGACCGTATACCTAGAGCCCCATTCATAGCACTGTTAACACTTTCTTTCAAGGAATCTATCATGTTTGTCGCTCCATCTATCATAATCCATAGATAACCTTCCGGCATCATCCCTAATTCTTTAGCCTTCAAAAATAGGCTAGAGCCCAAGGAAAATGACATATGAACAACAAAAACCCTTGTTTGCATGGTCTGTAATTTGTAGAGTTCTTGCTTGATTTGGTCCTCAGTTGACCATTTTAATATTAAGCTACGGTAAGGGATTCGCACATTGATCTCTTCAAGGGCATCAACAAGGAAAGGGAGAATGCCCCGTCCAAAATCAGTATCTTCATAGATTGGAACTACCTGTCGCCATCCATAGGCTTTGATGATAGAGGTAATGTTTTTACCTGGGTGGCATCATTTATGGTTGTTCTAATAAAGTAGGGTAAATTGATGGAGGTAAGAGTGGGGCTAGTAGCTTAGAATGAAATTACGGGGACCTGACTTGTGTTACCAAATTCGGAGACAATAGCAGCTTGTGAGGATTGCTGAGGTCCAATGATGACTTCAATCTTATTGTTTTGTAGCAAGTCTAGTGCTGCAAGAAGATTGTAGCTTTTTGGAAACTAACTATAGGGATTTTAAAATAAAAGAAAGAGATCTACTGTAGGTTTCTTGATAAAGAAAGAGTAGATTTACAGTGGGATTTTGTTCAAGTGTGAAGACAATATGATATTATGTGTTTACAATCAGGACATTTTAATAAACAGGGGTGGAAGTATGAACAGAGTTCCTCTTTACCAACTTAAATGCCCCATAATTTGCTGTACCAGGGTCGAATATATGATCAGAATTGGAGTATTTCAGTCAAGAAAACCAACACTATGCTAAATATATTTTGCTTTTCTGTGTTTACTCAATTGCAGGTCCAAACATGGTTACTGAGGTATATTCTTACTGCACATCCAAACTGCTCTTGCCCAATGAAACAAACAACCAGTATTGAAAGTTTGAAGCCCACCAAATGTGTCTTTAAAACAAATTAGTTAAATTATTTCCTCTTAGTAGTTATTTCTGGGGTTTCATATAGTCACCTGCTAATGTAGCCTTCACATTGTCCTTGTTGGAATCTCTGGTATGGAGCACAAGTCTGTTACTATAATTCCAATATGTCGCATAGAAATCTTCCAAAGCCATTGCAATGCTTGTTCGAGCCATTTTGCCTACAAGGGTGTCCAAATCGAGTATAACTCCAATTGGCATCTGTTTGTTTGAATTTTGAGCTGTAACAACCGAAAATAAAACTAAGTGGAGGAGAAACATTAGTGAGTTTGGTGTCCTCATTTCAATGCATAATACAATCTCCTCTGTATGTTCTCTCTATTTGTAGGCTGCACATGTATATATATTAATGACTTCATGAGTTTACTTTGACAAAGTGAAGGTATTGTAGATCACAAATATACATAAAAAATATTATTTATGTTGAATAGTTGTTAATGAAAAAAAAAATTATATTATTATTAAAGAATAGTGGTGATTGCAACATAAAATTAAAGTAAAATTTGAACTTTTATTTTATTAAATAAGGACGCATGAACATTATCATATATAGGAAACATAAGACTTAAATAATAGAATGAGTAAAGGAAATCTGATGAGGGGAGGGACACTTGGTTTGAGGAAATAAACTGGAATAGGATCATTACAAACTAAGAACTATTTAATTAGCTATATATCTCCATAACCCTTACCTAATTAGCTATTAACACAACAATTCTGACATTAAATGCCAGGCATATTATGTGAGTTTTGAACTAAATTATCAATGTTTACCTGGGTGTTTATCAATATTATTATTACTATTTATTTAAAGCTTGGTAGTGACTAGCTACCAATAATTGTTGAAACTTTCCCGTTCATAAATTATAATGCAATTTTAAAAAACATATCTTAATTGCTGTTGACGAATTCCATTGATGAATGATGACGAGACACAACAATTAAATTAATATGTCAACATTGACTATCTAAACAAACATTTGAATCAATATAAACCAAATTTAAAGTCTACATTGAACCACAATAAACTTAAAAGGAAATTAAATTGGTACTTGCACGGAAAGTTCCTCGTAAATCACTATATAGTTTATTCTCTCTCCCCTCCTCCCTTCCATGTATGCCGTTGTTTGTTAAATTTGTTTAGATAAAACAAGTATATTACAGTTTAATTATACAACACAAAGCAAACAAATATAATATTACAGTGCGGTACAGTTATTTAAATAATAATATATGTAATATTGAAAATGTACTTGCAGATGTGTCTAACATTAACTTCGATCATATGAACATTTATTACTTGTAGATCAAATTTTCCAGTTTTTAGAACCGTTTTACAATTCTTTTAGATAGGTAGAAAATTACTTTGAAAAATCTTGTACCATCCTAAAACAATAATTTTCTACCTATCTATTATATAAAATGGAGCCTAATAATTGTACTACAAACAATATCTCCGAGCTTGTCCCTCAAGTAGTTTAACAAAAAAAACTTCCAATGCCATCTAACTTTAATTTTCAAACTAATATCCAAACATTTAGGGTGCGTTTGGATCGTGCAAGGATTAGTGCAAGAATAGCGATTTTTGGGTTAGTGATTGAGAATAGTGCTAACCCAAGAGATTCAAGAATAACACTAATTTTGGCTATTCCGGATTAATAGAAATGTTGTTTGGATTGTAGGTTAGGAATAGCAAAGGCATTCAATATATTTTTCTATTTTTTTCACTAACCCCAGCGGGTGCTAAATCGCTAACCCAACGTTTTCAGGGAATAGCGGAATAGAGCTAATCCTACGCTATTCTTAATTTCATTTTCACGTTTGGATGGTCCGCTCTGAGAATAGCTCTATTCTTTGAGCATCCAAACGCACCCTTAAAGCTTTGTTTATAATATTTTACAATGCTACTCGCAAGCATTTAAATCTTTATCTACAAACATTAAAATTCTAAATCTGTATAGTTTTAACTCCTAACTACTTTTTTTTTCAAGCAAAAAATGAAAAGATTCATTTCACTTACTTTTTTTTTTCTATGATCATTTCATTCATTTTCACGACGGTCCGTGATAAATTTTGCGAATCTAAAAATATGAATATTTTTTACCTGATTTTCTCTTTCAAATGAGATCCATGAATAATAACTTTCAAGTTATATTTGTGTCGTAATTTTTTTTACCACTCTAAATCTCTCTGACTTTTAGTTTTTTTTTTATTTTGCTTCAAAATAATTTAAATCTCTATTTACAAGCATATAAACTTCATTAATAACACTTAAAATCTCTAAATAAAACATATAAATATCATGTAAAAAGAATTTAAACCTCAACAATAACACTTCAAAGCATATAAACCTCAACAATAAAACTGCATTTACAAAGCTCATTTACAGAGCATATAAACCTCATGTAAAAAGCCTTAAAAAATTTAATGGTTGTAGACTGAGAATCAAAAACTTGAAAAAATAAAGTGCTCATGAGTTTTACTTTAAAAAAACAAATGACTTTAAAATTAATCAAAAGTATTTCTTCATGGATCTTATTTGAAAGATAAAATCGAATATAAAACGTTCGTATTTTTAGATTCATAAAATTCATCACGAATCATCGGAAAAATAAATTATAATGATCAGAGAAAAAATAAAAAAGAGTGGGTGAAAAAAATCTTTCCTATTTTGGCTTGAAAACAAAATTAGTTGAGAGTTAAAACTATCTAGAAATGTTTTCGGACAGAGGTTTATATATTTGCAAGTAATATTTTAAAATGTTATAAACATAACTTTAAATGTTTGGATATTAGCGCTGGAAATGGAAGTTAGACAATATTTAAAGGTTTTCTGTTAAATTACTGGGGTAACACGCTCGGGTATGATGGCTCGGGGTAAGCCTGATAATTGTACCCGAAACAAAATCCCCGAGTACGTCCCCCAAGTAATTTAACAGAAAAAACTTCTAATGTTATCTAACTTTCATTTTCAGCACTGATATCCAAATATTTAAAGCTATGTTTATAACATTTTACAATGCTACTCGGAAGCATATAAACCTCTGTATGAAAGCATTAAAATTCAAAATATATATAGTTTTAACTCTTAATTACTTTTGTTTTCAAGCCAAAAATGGAAATATTCATTTCACCAACTTTTTTTATTATTTTTCTCTAATCATTCTCATCTATTTTCTCGATGATCCGTGATGAATTTTGCAAATCTAAAATATGAACATTTTCTACTCGATTTTTTCTTTCAAATGAGATCTATGAAGAATAACTTTCAAGTTACATTTGTGTCGTAATTTTCTTTAACATTTTAAATCTTTGTGACTTTTAGTTTTTTTTTTTTTTGCTTCAAAATAATTTAAACCTATGTTTACAAGCATATAAATCTCATGTACAAGTATATAAACCTCATTAATAACACTTTAAATCGCTATAATAAAACATATAAAACTCATGTGCATAGAATTTAAACCTCAACAATAACACTTCAAAGCATATAAACCTCCACAATAACACTGCATTTACAAAGCTCATTTACAAAGCTCATTTACAAAGTATATAAACCTCATATACAAAGCCTTGAAAATTTTAATGGTTGTAGAAAAACTTGAAAATTTAAAATGCTCATGAGTTTTACTTAAAAGAAACAAATGAGTTTAAAATTACTCAAAAATATTTTTTCATGGATCTTTTTAGAAAGATAAAATCGAATATAAAGCGTTCGTATTTTTAGATTCATAAAATTCATTACGGATCATCGGAAAAATAAATTATAATGATTAGAGAAAAAATAAAAAAAGAGTGGGTAAAATGAATATTTCCGTTTTTGGCTTAAAGACAAAAATAGCTAGTAGTTAAAACTATACAGATTTAGAATTTTAATGCTTTCATACAGAGGTTTATATGCTTGCGAGGAGCATTATAAAATGTTATGAACATAGTTTTAAATGTTTGGATATTAGCGCTAGAAATTGAAGTTAGACAACATTGGAAGTTTTTTTTGTTAAACTACTTGGGGGACTTGCTCGGGTATGATAACTTGCGGTACCAAAACATTTATGCTCAACAAATTCTTAAAAAGGTAAAACTTGGAGATCATGTTTAATGGTTTAATGGTTTAATGGAGATCATATTTTCATATGGAGATCATGTTTAATGGTTTAGATTGACATTCTAAAAAAAAAATTTTGAAGGTCAGCTGCTATATTGATAAAAAAATTATTTACATACCCAAGTGGGTTTTTCTAATACAATTCCTACACATTAATAGTAAATAAAGCACTAATTAGCACCGTAAATGATCAGTTTTGATCATGAGTACCCATTCTTCCCCTTACAAACCCCCTCTTAACAATTGGATCTCCAAAGAAAAGTTTCTTGTACCGATTCATTAATTAAACTATCACTTGTTTGTATTCTTGAGAGAAAATCCTCCGATTCGTCTCCTTCCACAGCGCCCACACTCCTACTGCCCAAGCGACATCCCATCGTTTCTTGGCCTCTCCTGAGAACCCCCGCCTATGCTCCCACCATGCTTCTCTAATTAAGTTGTTGTTTATTGGGACCATAATATTTATGGAGGCAAGG
Source organism: Carex pumila (assembly GCA_033356055.1). NCBI lineage: Eukaryota > Viridiplantae > Streptophyta > Magnoliopsida > Poales > Cyperaceae > Carex > Carex pumila. The sequence continues at coordinate 88,569 of JARJHM010000388.1, read as the reverse complement.
AACCCTCGCCAGAACCTCTTGGCCAAAGTACAATTCCAGAATAAGTGGTATCGGGTTTCTAGCTCATCTAAGTCACACATGACACAGCTCTCACTCACCATACAACCCCTTCTCCTCAAAACTTGTCGTGTCAGTAGTTTGTTTTTTATTAGTAGCCAACAAAAAATTCTTACTTTTGTTGGTATTTTTAGCTTTCCCAGTGCTTTTGCGAATCTACACCTAATTCATTTTCGGTGTATTACCTTGTAAGTAGAGGCTGTAGTGAATTCGGCTCCCCTTGTCCATCTCCATTTGATTTGGTTGTTGACCGCATCTATCTCCATCGAACAAGCAAAAAACTCATGAAATTCCGATAGAGATTTAAGGAAGTACGAACCATGCGTGTCGATATCTCCATGGTGTGATACATCATGTAGCTGTGCTAGTACTTTCGCCCACAATCCATTCGGCTGGTGGTGTAATTTCCATAGCCATTCCTCCCTCTTGTTTGAGTGCACATACTCTTTCCCAGTTTACCAGGCAATTGATTGGTTTGCATTCAGCATTACCCTTCCAAAGAAAACTCCTCCTGAGGTGGTCGATATGTTTTATAACCCATTTCGGTATTCTAAAGGCCTGTGCAAAATGCAGAGGCAGTGCAGATAAAACCGACTTAACCAGTATTAACCTTCCCCCAAATGATAATAAATTTGACTTCCAAGTAGCTATTCTCTCATGAATTGCTAGGATAATTGGCTGAAAGTGCTCCTTTTTCGGCTTCCTAACTGTCAGTGGAAACCCTAGATATTTCATTGGTAGCTGTGATGCCGGACTACCAATGATGCTCTCTATTACCTGTATTGCACCGATCGGAACTGAAATCGGTACAAAATTACTCTTTCCTCTGTTAATTTTCAACCCCGAAAGAGATTCGTAGGTGTTTAGTATCTGTGTTATCATTCTTAGAGTTGTCGGGTGTGCCTCTGTGATTATTAGCATGTTGTCCGCATATTGTATGACCTGAGTGGGGATATGAACCTGCGGATGCATAATCGACTTTGCATTGTTGATAAACCAATTCAATGAATCAGCAACAAGTATAAACCAATTCACCCTGCCTCAGATCCCTTTCGTGTTGGAAATAGGTTGTGAAGTCTCCATTGTGTTACACTTAGGGGCACCTCTAATTGAACAAAAACTGAAAATAAATTGCAATTGAAAGTAAATAGATGAGTTTAGAGAAATTGACACGCGGGATGATAACGGAGTTCGGCAAAACAATGGCCTACGTCTCCGGGGCGTCGCAACCTCTTTCTAGGTGCGCCTTTCTATTACCCAATATGAAAGGATTACAATTGTGAACCGTGAGCCCTTACAAAATGGGAAGTCACGGCCAACGAGAGATGAGTGCCGGCGAGCCCTTACAACCAAGGGAAGTCACACGAGCAACTCAAGATTTGAGCCGGCGAGCCCTTACAAACAAGGGAAGTCACACAAGCTACTCAAGAACAAGAGAAACACTCAATAGATCACTCTAACCTAATCTAGATCAAGATTAGTGAAGTAGGTTTGAGGTTGCTTAAGGGATTTTGAAGTTTTAAGCTCTCACAACAATGGAGTAGGCTAAGCTCTCAGAAAATCGCTTTTGAAATGATTAGGGTCGGCTGAGATGTATTTGAAAGTGATCCCTTCAGTCTATTTATAGTGGCAGCTCAAAAATGAGCTGTTTGACATAAAACGTTACCAACGTTTTATTAAACGTTACAACGTTTTATTCAAATACGATTTAGGGTTTTAATTCTCTGACAGCTTAGAAAACGTTACATAACGTTTTATAACCGTTACAATGTTTCAAAACCGTTATAACTATTTATAAACGTTACAACGTTTATTGCTTGTATTGAACAGCTGCACTCCAGTTGTTCTGTAGCTTTTAAACGTTACAACGTTTATCAACCGTTATAACGTTTGTAAAACGTTACAACGGTTGTATAACGTTATAACGTTATAACTTGATTCTTTTGAGGCTTCTAGTTATTATAAAACGTTACCAACGTTTTAAAAACGTTCATAACGTTTTATCTCAATTTAATCAACCTCACACATACTTTACCAAGAATTTGATTTTACAATATGTATTCTTGATAAAGGTCTTCATGATTTCTTCAGTCCAAGCTTATTATTCAACAGTTCTTACTCTTCTTGGACCTACATATTCTCAAAATAGAAGAAATCGTAAAATTCAATAATTGTATGTTTTTGCAAATTAGTCAAATAGACGTCAAAGATTATTGTACGAACAACAATCTCCCCCTTTTGGCGATTTGCAAAAACATACAATGTGAGTAAGTGCATAAATAAAAAATTTTCAAAAATTAGTTACCCAATTTTGATTTTGCATGTCAAGCTATTTGTACCAATTTCTCCCCCTTTTGGAAATCGACGAAAGGGTGAAAAATTAGCACTAATTTAAAGTGCTCCCCCTCAAATTATGCACTCCCCCTCAATTTAGTAATATGATACCGATAAAGCCCAAATTAAATAAAATTGAGGGATTACTTTAGCATTTTATACGACAATTTACAAGTTCATTTCAATTAGCAATAAAAATGATTGTCAATTTGACAAATTGATTCATATATATCATAATGCACATAACAATGAACACTAGCCAACGTTTGGTGAGAATACTGTGTTTTTACCTAAAATGTTATAATGTTTGTGTAACGTTTTTGTGAAGCTCTCGGACTTTTGAAGTCTCACAAAACGTTACCAACGTTTGGAAACCGTTACAACGTTTTCATTTGTACTTTTGCAATTTTTGATCCCTTGTCAGATAACCGTTGTAACGCTTTAAAAACGTTACCAACGTTTCCCCAAAACGTTACAACGTTTATGGTGTGGTTTATCTCAGAATTTTGGCTAAGTATTAGAAGTAAAACGTTACAACGGTTTCAGAAACGTTATGTAATGTTTTTATGGTGCCTTCGGACTTTTGAAGTTTCACAAAACGTCACCAACGTTTTCAAAAAAACGTTATAACATTTTATTTCTGTAGAACATTCTTTAAATGAACTATTTTGATTGCAAATGATTATTTTGAAATAAGCTATGAATATGTCTATTCTCTAAGTTCAAGCATGCCTAATTTAAATCGTAATTCATTGTGTTGTTGAGTATTAGGGTTTTGTGAATATATGGCAATTTGTTCTTTGGTGTCGACATGTATGAGTTCAATTTCACCTTTTTCTATATGATTCCTAATAAAATGATGCCTTATCTCTATGTGCTTGGTTCTATAATGAAGCACCGGATTTTTGAATATCATTATAGCACTAGTATTGTCACACATAATTGGTATGTTGCGGAAGCGAATTTCATAATCATTCAGAGTTTGGATAATCCATAAAATTTGTGTACAACAACTATCAATGATCAAAGTATTCATTACGAGATTTAATCAAACACTCCTACCTTGTTTAATCTCCCCCTTTGTTTTTAGCAATTTGAATAAATTAGGGGAGATTTTGTATGAATTTAAACTAGTTTAGCTTTAGGAATCCAAACAACATTTGGGTTGTTGTCTCCATTCCTAAACCTACACTCTAAGGAGGTATGACCAATTTTGCAACAATAATTACAAAATGTAATTGATGGCTTTTGAGCAATAGAACCTTGTTTGAAAGTGGCATGGTATTTTGTTTTCACTTCATGAATTTTGTTCTTTGGATTAACAAATGACATATTTGTAACTCTAGATGTGACACTTTTGGTGTTGTTAGACTCAATTCTATTGTGATGTTGGGGAACATCTTTTGTTAAACCATTTCTTTGAGTTTGATTTTGTAAAACATTTTTATTTTTGAGTTCATAAAACCATCCATCCGGTCCTTTGAAATAAGTTTTGTTTGACCATTTTGGATTAAATGTGTTCCTATCACTATTTTGAAAATTTTTGTTCTTATAATTTTTATGATTATACTTATACCTAAATGCATGATTTTGTTTGGCATTTGAGGTTTGAGAGGTATTCCCTTTGTTTGACTCCTTTTGTAAGGAATTATTACCCTTTTTGGTAAAAAATTGATAAGTGGAATACTTATCACAATTAAACTTAAGTTTACAATTTTTGAAGTTTGAAGTTTGTATATGTTCCCCTTTTCCTTTCGGGCCTTGTATGTGGTTAGATTCGAATGAGGATTGACCCTTCTCGAATCCAAGACCAATTTTATCCATTTTGCGATAAGATTGCCCATTTATCAAACTATCCACATAATAAGGATCTAGACTAGTGACATTTGAAAATTCACTAGGAGACCTTAATGCCCTATTTTCGGTCTCTAAGGTTTGAACTTTAACCTTTAATATGCCTATTTCACCTATGTGCGATGCTTTTAATTTTTTATTTTCAAGTTCTAACATATCATTTTTAGCAATTAATTTTTGGATAATACCTTCCTTTTCAACCAAGGTTCTATTTGAATCATCAATGAGAGATCGCAACCTAGATTCATTAGCATCGTGCATTAGGGTTTTATTTGTGAAAGTGCTTGCATCATTGGTTTCTAACCGATTGGTACACAAGTCATGGTTGGTCTCATTTGTAAGTATACAATTTTCAATATCAATTTCTCCACTATATTCTTCACCGCCTTCATTTACAAATTCTTGTTCGGTCTCATAACCATCAAGAGTTGAATGTACCTCATTTGCGAAGCTAATTGAGGCTTCAATTTCATCACCTTCCTTATTGATGTTTCTTGATTTGACAAGGTCTTTAAGGAATTCAATGGTGGTCTCATCGGTGATATTTTTGCTTGCAATAATCGAGTCGACATCAATTGCCGAGAGACCTTCATCTACACTTGCCATCAATGCAAGGTTTGTCTCTTGTTCATTTTCTGACTCCGTGTCAGATTGCTCCACCTCGCTCTCATTCGAGAATAAAGCTTGCAAGGCTTTAGCCTTTTTCTTGGCCTTGTACCCGTCCAATTGGAAGCAAGTTTGAGTGGTGTGCCCTTTTCTATGACATGCGAAGCACATCACTCTTTTGTTCTTCTCTTCTCGTTCCTTGTTGTAATTTCTTTCGAGATCTAGCATGTCTTGAAACATTTTGGATAGGAGAAGGGTGTTTTTGGAGGTTTCATGATCAATTTTATTTATAAATTGATCATTTGAGAGACAAGTGTTTGATGAGCTAGAAGGTTTTCGGTTTTGAGCCGAAAAGGCCATGGTTTTGAATTTTGAACTTTGCTTTGGGTTTCCGGATTGCCGAAGTTTCTCTTCGAAGCTTCGTAAGTGTGCATAGAGGTCATCCGGTGTGAGTGAGTCATGTGTGCCTTGGATTGCTTCTAGCGCACTCACCAAGCCGGACCATTTGTCTCTCATGAGCATAATCCTCAATAGCTTCCCTACAATTTTATTGTTAGAAAGCGGTTTTCCCAATTTGGTAAATTCATTTTGGATATGCATAAGTCTATTATACATATCTTCAATGCTTTCGCCATCTTCAACCTTAAAGGTTTCAAATTTGGCTTCTAAACTGGTTAATTTGGTTCGTTTAATTTGGGTATTTCCCTCATACCGATTTACAAGGGCATCCCACATTTCCTTTGCGGTTGAAGAGCTACCAAGGATCAAGGCAACCGATTCACTAACCAAGTTAATTATGGCATTAATTGCAAGATCATTGTCTTTCTTGGTTTGTTTGGATTCGGGAGTCTCGATTTTAATGTCGGTGGTAGTGGTAGTGAATATTGGTGTATACCCCTTGTTAACCACATCCCATAACTCAAGAATGTTTAGATAATTGATCATGGTTTTCTTTCAATGCATAAAATTTTTGGTCGAATTGCCAAAAATTAGGGGTTCCTTCACAGGTCTATAGGGTGCCATTTGACAAGTTGATCTAACTCTAATTAAGTGTGTCTTAATTCGAGTAACTTGCTCTGATACCACTTTGTTACACTTAGGGGCACCTCTAATTGAACAAAAACTGAAAATAAATTGCAATTGAAAGTAAATAGATGAGTTTAGAGAAATTGACACGCGGGATGATAACGGAGTTCGGCAAAACAATGGCCTACGTCTCCGGGGCGTCGCAACCTCTTTCTAGGTGCACCTTTCTATTACCCAATATGAAAGGATTACAATTGTGAACCGTGAGCCCTTACAAAATGGGAAGTCACGGCCAACGAGAGATGAGTGCCGGCGAGCCCTTACAACCAAGGGAAGTCACACGAGCAACTCAAGATTTGAGCCGGCGAGCCCTTACAAACAAGGGAAGTCACACAAGCTACTCAAGAACAAGAGAAACACTCAATAGATCACTCTAACCTAATCTAGATCAAGATTAGTGAAGTAGGTTTGAGGTTGCTTAAGGGATTTTGAAGTTTTAAGCTCTCACAACAATGGAGTAGGCTAAGCTCTCAGAAAATCGCTTTTGAAATGATTAGGGTCGGCTGAGATGTATTTGAAAGTGATCCCTTCAGTCTATTTATAGTGGCAGCTCAAAAATGAGCTGTTTGACATAAAACGTTACCAACGTTTTATTTAAATACGATTTAGGGTTTTAATTCTCTGACAGCTTAGAAAACGTTACATAACGTTTTATAACCGTTACAACGTTTCAAAACCGTTATAACTATTTATAACCGTTACAACGTTTCAAAACCGTTATAACTATTTATAAACGTTACAACGTTTATTGCTTGTATTGAACAGCTGCACTCCAGTTGTTCTGTAGCTTTTAAACGTTACAACGTTTATCAACCGTTATAACGTTTGTAAAACGTTACAACGGTTGTATAACGTTATAACGTTATAACTTGATTCTTTTGAGGCTTCTGATTATTATAAAACGTTACCAACGTTTTAAAAACGTTCATAACGTTTTATCTCAATTTAATCAACCTCACACATACTTTACCAAGCATTTGATTTTACAATATGTATTCTTGATAAAGGTCTTCATGATTTCTTCAGTCCAAGCTTATTATTCAACAGTTCTTACTCTTCTTGGACCTACATATTCTCAAAATAGAAGAAATCGTAAAATTCAATAATTGTATATTTTTGCAAATTAGTCAAATAGACGTCAAAGATTATTGTACGAACAACACATTGTACTTGACCGTTGAGTACGAAGATCTCAACACTTGGAGCACCGTTGAAAGCCATCTCGGGGGAAGCCCTTTTTCCATAAGTAGGTTCGTGAGGAAACACCAATCCACCATGTCAAACGCCTTTTCAAAATCAACCTTGTATAGTACCGCTGGTGTTAGACTTTGACAAAATCAACCTTGTATATTTAATTTTCTATTTGGGTCTTGACAGACTTTGACACAATCGTCTCAAGCCAGCTGCTTCAGTTGCTTCTTTTGGTCAATATTCTACTTCCTAGTGAGACCCTACTAATTGGCCGCAACATGTTTAAAATCACAGCTTATTCTGACAAAATTGGTAGATTCTATAGAAGCTTTCAGATTTGGCCCCATCTCAGAAACCCCAATTTTTGAAAAATCAGTTGAGTTATACAGTGAATCAGAGGCTTTGAAGGATAAATTCACTTGTCTTACATGCTCAACTGATTCGGCCAGCAACCACACAGTGTCATATGCCCATCAACCAAAAACTGCAGGCCCTCTGTTAATCTGGTATTTCTTTCTCAATTTCATGGAAACATTCTGAAGCGTTGTTGTATTTGGTATGAATGGCCAAATACCCAGAACACCTTGCATCACATTGCTCGCATTTGACCCGGCAAGATCCACAATATCTGTTAACCCGTATGTTGTAATCCAAACAAAATCATCAGTGACCATGTTCTTCTCTTTAGCACTTGAGAAAAATTTAAGGGCCAATTTGTACGACATGCGAACAACAAATACTCTGGTTCTGTTGGCCTTCAGGTAATCAAGGGCTGCATTTATTTCACTATCACTTGCCCAAGAAGAGATTTTGCACCGGTATGGGACAAATGCATCAATTCCCTGTAAAGTGTCAACTAGGTATGGGACAAACATGTTGCCAGAGTCATTATCCTCAAAAACGGGTACCACCTCCCTCCAGTTGAAGAATTGGACAATAGAGGCGATCACGATGGCTTGGGATGAGTCATTCCAAGAGGTTCGAATGAAGTAAGGAGTTTGGCTGGAAGAAATAGATGGGCTATTTTCTGAGAATGAAATGATTGGTACATTTGATTTGTTCCCGAGTTCGATGAGAAATTTTGCTTGAGTTGATGTTTGTGGTCCGATGATTGCTTCAACTTGGATGTTTTTCAGAAGATCCAAAGCTGCAATTTTCGCAAACAATAAATGACTGTCTTGTTTCAAGAATGAAGAGCAAACTAGAATATTGGAACGAAAACTTAAGGCAGAAAAAACTTTTAACAGACGAACTGCTTCTAATTAGTAGAGTGCATCATTGGGGTTTTCTTAGTTTTTTTTTATGTGTTTTTGTTTATAGCTTCTTTTTTCATTTTCTTTTTTTTCCTTCTTTTGTGCAGCACCAAAGACATCACTGTTTGCATTGTCAGCACGATCGGGACTGTTGCTCTTCAAGTCCCTCAACACAAAGGATATTCTTGTCGTGTAATTCGGATGCGATGCATAGAAGTCTTCCAAGGCCAGCTGCATGCAGAAGTATCCAAAATGACACCCAATTTTATATATATGATTTCACTAGTACTGTTCTCATCAGCTCCATGAACAAGTGCTGAATAAATCAGGACTAAGAAGAGAAAACTAAGGTGTGGTAGATTCTTCATTATTTTTCAACTGAACAAAAATTAGCTAATACATATATTTTTTTCAAAGTTTAGAGACCTTAAACAAAACCACGTGAATCTATGAATTAATTAGGAAATCTGACTAAGTTTATCACTAAAACCACAAAACAATCCATAACAAACAATATTTTATTCGGTTTTTTTTTTTGGACAGAATCAAGATATGAAAGACACAATGTATCAGGAGTTCTAAAATTATTAATTATTTCATTTATGCATTGATAAATATTGCATTACAATATTTAGGAATTTTGGTCATTTCAATTTGTCTTTTGAACTGTCAAAATTATTAAAGGAAAACTGAACCATTTGTATAAAATCTAACTTCCATCTTCCTGCTGACCACTTCAGCTACTAGTTAGACCATTTAAAATATTTATACAAATTGAAATGACCAAAATCATATATCAGAAATTTTCTACCTGTTCGTTTAACAACGTGGAGTGCAGTTTCTGCTTAACAGAAAAAAATTGAACAATAATTTAATTCAAATAATTTATATTTAGATTTAAAAAATATTATTGAAATTTTATATTTTTCTCTTCAAATTAATTTGGCTAATGTTATACGTTTCATGAATAAAACTTCCAATTTTCATGTGTATTAGTAGCTAACGGGTCAAATGCATTTCTCTCAGCACTAACTAATGACAATCTCAAGAACTAACTTTTGGTATAGTGGTAAAAACACATGATAATTTTAAATTCGGCTGAAAAAAATCCTCTATTGTAATAAGAGGGGTATAAAATTTAAAGACTTTACCTCAATCTTTTTAATAAAAATAATAATATTGATAATATCTAAGCTTGGAACTCTCTCCATGTTTTATATAATGGAAAGAATTCTCCAGAAAAGAAGTTAACCTCAGTACCAGATGGGTCCGGATCCCCTAAAGTAACTCAAATTTTGGTTTTGGATCGAGATGGCCTGATTCGAATCCGTCACTCAAGATTGTCTCAGGATTCGGATTCATTGCTCGGAATGTGTGCACTCCACTTTGATGAATTGTTGTAGATTCGAATTGAATGGTCCCGATCTAAAACTCAAAAATTAAGTTACTTCACTAAATCTGAATTCGTACTCGACCCGGTCCATTTATTAAATGCTTGAAGTGTTCATTTAATTGTGTTGCCAAATTCCAGGAAAATACAGCTAATATTTTTTCCAATTTTTTTTTCAAACATAGAAAACTCTCACATTAGACTGGTCATACAAGATCAGTTAATTAAATATATTATCATAATATTATTATTCATATGTACTTACGTACATCCATTATTTTTGGGATGATCGAAGTAGTAGTGTCCTGTAAGCTATATATTCTATGGACCAATGCAAATGACAACGGTACTAGATAGCTACAAATTAATTTTTTTTTTTTCAAATAAGGAGATTCTGTTATCTACTTACAATATATCTTCCTTGCAGTCTTCTACGCATTGGAATAGTGACAAATTGAGTATCTATTTAGAATAAGTTCGTGCCAGTATAAACTGAATAATCTGAATTCGTCTTCTAGGTTTATGAGTATTTTAGTTATACGTGCAAATTTGAAGAAACACAAGTGCGCAAGCTGACAGTGACTGCACAACTAAAATTATCAAAATAATCTATAAACAGACGTTACTAAAACAAATATTTCCGAATTGATATTTAATTAATTAATTAATTAGTTAATGGTACCTTTCAAAGGAACATAATTGAATTATATTATTTTCAACGGATAAGTGGATAACGAATTCCATAAAATGAAAAGGCTAATTTTGAGGGACTGATCAAATGCGTTTTATTTTTCTTCATAGCATTCAAAAAAATTAAAATTAAATTGGTGGGGATTATTTTGGTAAATGTTGAAAAATAGTACAACCGCAATGAATCACTGCGGTAATGATCTCATTGCAGCTTACTTATAGTTTTTTTTCGAGCCGCTGTTCTTCATCCTATCTAAGTTTTTTTTTTTTTTTTTAACTTTACCCATGTCCAGTGAATCCGTATCCTATGAGGTAACAGAATATTTCTATTTGGATCACGGCTGTCCGATCGGAATCTATGCCAATCCGGTTCAAGATGGAATGCACGGGGCCGCTTTAATATATAGTCTTGCATATTGTGATTGTACGGTCCAGATCCAAACAGAAATATTTTATTACCTTAGGTGATACGAATTGCATGCCCAGTTAAGCAGATAGAAATAAATTAAGAATTAATTATTTGTCAAAATTTATATTTTTGACAGTCTTAACATTATTTTTTGAAATAAAAATTAATAATATTTTTCGCATCTTATTTTGAATTGATGGATTTTAAGAGAAATATGTGGCAATATGAGACTGACTCTTTCACACACACACACACACACAAAGAATCATTTCCGGGAAATTATATTAAGTGGGAGCTAATGTGAATTTCTTTTCTTTCAAGATTTATATATTATTTTACAATTACAAATATAGCATTTTATATCTGTGGTTCCTTTTTCAACAAATCCAAACTTCATCACTCATTCCCAAATGACACATTTTGTAACATAACTATCACTAAAAAAATTACATACTATACTGATAATTATCAATTTACATATATTCAGAAATATACATAAGGTCTAAGTATTTCCATGATTTGGGGTTTCGTTTCCAGCATTGCTCTGCATTTCCGCCTCATCTCTGACAGGACTCATCTGCTCAGATGAAAATGGTCCACCGTGATTTGATATGCTCATCGGAGTGCCTGGATGAAAACTGTTAGGGGAACTCGGTTGTGTTTTCCGGAATGTATGGCTAGATAAATCTTTGTCATCGTATAGCTTTGCCACTGAACGAAAGCTCGATCTGAAAGAACTTACAGAAGTAATGCGCCTTATATTGTGCATGTTTTGCTTTACAAACATAGCTATATGTATCAGGCAACAGAACACTGATGTCACACCAGTAATGAGAAATAAGCCCCAAAAGCTTACGATGTCGAGTCTTTGGGAAAAGAAGGGGTTATCTCGTTTCGGACATGACAACGGCTCACCAAACCATTTTTTCATTATCCTTGTGCTTGTATCCCCTTCAGTTATGTTGAGGATTTCCCTAGAGAGGTCAGTGACTAGAGAAGAGCCTTTCGGAAATACCTGTATAATTGTGTTGAGCATTATTATAAGTTGGTTTTGTTCCTTAACCAGTAAACTAACAACCTCTAATTTTCCAACAAAAACAGTGTAACGAGCGAGGACTTACAAATCCAAATCCGCTCGCCTTGTTGGGTAGATTGACCATTGTGTAGTTGTCACAGTACTTGTTCAGAAAGACTTGGAGATAAGGGATCTCATCAACAACAGCAGCAATGGAGTGATTCGACATTGCTTCTTCATACGATTCGGGTGACTTAAAGGGGAGAAGTCTACCTTCGACGAAACCCATTCTCGGCAAGAGATCTTTCGTGAAGGAACCTTCAAAGTAACCTATCTTCTCTTTACTCTTCAAAAGCTCATTTATGTCAGAAAAAGTTGGAGTAAGGTGCGGAACCGTCAGCATCGATGTCAAGCTAGCAGTGTAACTTGCTTGTAATATGAGTACCACGAACACCCATATGATTACCACGAATCTTGTTAAGTTGCTAACTATTGTTTCCCCTGCAATAAGGTGCATTGTTAGACTTTACTACTTTAAATAAAAAAATAAAAAAGCTTCTACCTCATAAACGAAACCATATTTGAATAATTTGATTGATCCAAACAGTGACATGATAACTTTTTTAATTTAGTTTTGTCCTTCTGTGATGAAAGAGATGATTGCTAATAGCTTTTATATGAAATTATGTGGTAATTAGTCAGGGAAAAGATGCAGACAATCAAACTTACTGTGAGAGAAAACAAGCGTAGAGAATGAAAAATAAACAACGGTGCCGAGTTGGTTCGCTGGTGGTCCTCTGAACTCATCGTTGATGCGGTGCTCCAAAACCCAGATGACTGCCCCGGTGAAAACAAAGAAAGCCAAACTACCCAACCAGAGATCAGCCCTGAGGGGCTTGTGGAAGATCCATGCATTCTTGCTCCGTTCAATCCTCACCGGCAGCACCATTGCCAAGCCTGATGCCATATACGGCAGTGTAAAATCAGCATACAGTGATCTGTGGTGGGTGATTGTCATATCAGCAACCGCTGCATCATAGGTCTACGAGAGAAGTTTGATTATTTGGATATTAACTTATTTCTTAATAGAAAATTGTATAGGCAATATTCATAATACATTATATAAATAGAGAATTGAATGCTGAGTATAGAAGTTGCTAACTATACCCCAATAATATAAAATGAGAAAATATGTAAATATTAATAATTAGCACATAATACTGAATTATATGCATTAGTGGCCAAGAAGAACATCAGGACCTAAATAATTTTCTAATTTCACCAATTGATCAGTAGGAAAATGTCATCCACAAGTAGCTAGTTAGCCGAATAGAATTTCAAAAATGGAACTATTGAACGATAGGTTAGTATTTATTCCATGTTCATATATATCATTTATATTGATGAGTTCAAAAATCTACAATAGCCATATCAAATTGTACAGAGAAAGTTTTTGTGAATAATAACCGTAGAAACTGTCGTTCCGATCCATAAGAGGGTAGAACTGAGACTGCTTTTAGAGAAAGACCTGGCCTATTAATAAAAGATCAAATGGAAAAACTGAAACTTCATAGAGAAAAATAATACACTTAATTATTCATATTATTTACCTTTTAGAACGGAAAAAATTTATTTCAAAATTGATTTTATATGAAAAGCATGTAATATATGGAATTAGCTTGCTGATTAAATGGACTTTTCTGTCACCCTTGTCAATATTCCAAGTGGTCAAAAAAATTTCGAATTTTATTTAGTATTAACTCAAGTGGTAAAAATATTAAATTTTTTTTATTAAAAAAAAAGGCATTAAGATTAACATAAAAATCTGATTTGTTGACTACTTTAATTCATACTAAATAAATTCGTATATTTATGAATTTTGCATGTAAATAAAGTACTCATGAAGTAGATCGACCAGTTTGAATAGTTTGAATTTGTCATTTAAAGCTTATTATATAGGTTTTCAAGACCGGAAGAACAATCAACTGAAATGCTAGTGGAAACAGGAATCTCTCTCTCTATATTCTATTGAAAAAGAGCGTACGGTAAAAATATTACATATAGTTGACTTGAGGTATTAATATATAGTCGACTTGAGGTATTAATATATAGTCAAGTTGCGCGCATATCTTCGAATAATAGCTAAGGTGAAAATGACTTCTAAATCTTCAATGTCATCCCTTTGCCATGTGAAAGATTATTCAAGTCAACATGTTCGTAGAACTGAAACTAAATACGTGACCAAAGAATTACTATTGACTAATTCAAATTTCAAACTAATAATTAATAATTTGTGGAACCCATCAATGCTGGTGCACTATTATATATATTTGAATTAATACATCCTTCTTATTGACAATAGAAAGCAAATTAATGTGTATATATATATAACGACAAGAGGTGAATTTTATATAGTAGTCTTGGAAAAAATATATATACAAGTAAACAGCTGGGTGAATTGAATTTAGTTATCATTCCATAATAAAATAGAGTCAATATTGAAAGTTCGTCACATTAATTATCATGTAAATTTTTTTTTTATTGTTGTGTGTGTTAATTAAATATAACCATATAACAATTTCTATGATGAATGGCCAAAAATAATTGCTTTGATATTGAATGCGTCTTCAATAACGGAAGTGTTCAAATTAATCATTCCTGGCATATTGGTTGTTCTAGTTCTTAATTAAGCTTTTAAGTTTTGACAAAATCATATTGTAAATTTATAATATCCACCGCATGTACTATGTTTCCATACTAACTAAAGAGTCCTTAATTAGCTTCAAGTATTAAGAGTAGGGATTAAAATATATAGCAGCAATACTATATATGAAATAGAAGATAAGCAGAAAAATGTAACCAGGATTTATGAAAAGGCATTCTTACCCCATTACCGATCATCTCCACGATGCTGTCGTAGTCCACATCCAGCACCTCTACATACTCGAACGGCAATGCGTATGGCAACTTCTCCACTGCCGCGTCGAACATGTCTATCACAAATCCTGTTGCTGTTGTCTGGTTTGTAGTGTTGTCCGTCTCCATGTCCAAAAACATTTTGAACCCTTTGAGTACAGGCCCCGGCACTGCTATTCTTAGTTTTTTACTAACAGTAGGCTTCACCCACCCTTTCGGCTGCACTGTCGACTCGCCAGGCCATATCACCGGACCAAGGTCATCACGAGAGGTCGAGTAGGAAGCGTTGCTTTGAACATGCCATTTTTTTGATAAGCCATGACTTGGGGTGTAATAGCCTATAGTCCTATCCTTGTCACCATTTACATTAACGATGCGAAAAAGTGAGGAGTCTAGCTCACCATTTACTAACTTGAACAAAACACCTAGGGGCTCATCAAATGTCGTGTTCAAGATAGAGCGAAGAAATTCCTCGCCAGTCGTTGAGACACCCATGCTCGAAAGATCAGTGCTACCATTTGTAGTATTAACAAATTGGTTGTCAATTTTTTTCACTTGCTCGGCAGCCATAGCCACAGCCCAGGCAGCATTGTATGCCCATATGACATACCGATTGATGTCACGGGTAACGACGGGGTCCGCATCAGGATGATCTTTCAAGAATTGGCGGGTCCATTTGTTTCTGAAGTTGCGTAACTTGTCTGTCATGCGGTAGTAGGTCGTCAGGCCCAGCACCCCTTCTACCGATCCTGGTTGAGTATTAGCATGAATCCAGCTGAGCTGACTTGTGAGCCCATCTGTCAGTATCCAAACATGCCCATCGGACATCATACCAATGGTTTTTGCCACATCAAATATTTTTGTGGCTAACCGAACCCTCATGTGCATGATGAAAACTCGGGTTTGTTTATTCTGAAGATCTGCAAGAATAGCTTTGATCTCATCTTCGTTGGTGGAGTCGGCGATGGGTTGACGGTATGGCATTTGTGCATCCACACCATCAAGCTCATCCACGAGGTAAGGAATTAATGAAGACCCATAGTCATCGTCTTGGTAAATTGGAACAACACGGCGCCACCCAAATGCCTTCACAAGAGCTGCGATTGCACAGGCCTGCGTTGTGTCATTTGCTGCAGCACGGATGAAATACGAAGAGATAGAGTGCGACACTGTAGGGCTAGTTGATGAGATAGATACTATTGGAACTTTTGCTTTGGTTCCCAGAACAGCTACAAAAGCCGATTCAGGCGATGTCCCCGGACCAAGAATTGCGTGCACTTTTTCAGTAGTAATTAGCTCCAAGGCTGAATGGATGAATAGATTCAAAGCATGAAATATATAATATTATTATCTGATTGAGCAAGTAGAAATTCTTTCGACATCTAATTAATTTGTACAGTAAAATACAGATACAAGCAGGAACTAACCGGCTGAAGAAGAGGTGATTATATCACCGCCAGGGGAGGGTCGAGTTACGAGACTGACATGGTTGATGGAGTTGCGGTGAGCGGCATAAAAATCATTCAAAGCCATTGGGACGGTGGTCTTGGCCATCATCCCGACCGGTGAGTCTGGGTCGAAAATGAAACCAACTTTGAAATTCATTGGCTGAGATGATGTTAGTGTTGAGAGTTTGATGAGCACCAGAGAAGTTATGCATAGGTGATGAAAGATGGAAAGGAGATTAGGAAACTTTTTTGGTCTCATGGTTTCTTGTGAATTGGAGAGGAGAAGAGGATTTTGATTTGGAATAATTTCAAAAAGGCTCAAGGACTTGTGGAGATATGAAGGAGCGGATTGTACGCTGTCAACGTTCTTTTGCAATGTGACCTATGTTTTTATTTAATTTGCAATATCCTATCAATAGGATTGGCATTCTCAAAGCACTGAGAAAGAGGAGGCAGCATAGTTTGTTAGAAGAAAAGTTTTAGAATTGTTGGTTAATCAAAAGTTAAGAGTTTGATTCACTCTCATAATTTTGCAGCTTCTTTAAAGATTTTCAAAAAAGACATTCTCAATGCTCTGCTAGCTTTTAATTTTTAAAGATGAATTTTGAAAAGTAATTTCAACACAAATCTTCAATTATATAAATACATTACACGGTTTACGGTGGGAAATAATCTGCTGTAATTCATCTATTTTAAGATTAGTGCATCTAAACTATCAGGCAATATTGGATACAAAGTTCTCGATTGCTAATTATATTGTCCAATTGCATACCAGTCCTCAGAGGTCAAGATCTTCTAACTTTTCTCCGAATTTGTTTGAAAGGATATATTCATATATGCAGCAATTGGTAGACACTACGGTAAACGGGTTAGATTATATGTGATGTTGGATCCATATAGTAGTGGGGGACACATGACTTGGTGTCAAACGAATAGGGTGATGCCATGTGGAATTCAACGGAGGACTACAAGGCTAGTTAATGCATTTATTTTTTAATCATTAAACGTCAGAAGGCCAATAGTTAATGCATTCTACTAGGACATAGTGCCAGTAAATTTTTTTTTTTCCATTATGTGACCCAGCAGTAGGTTTAATTACAGAGTCTGGCTAGTATAACATCAGTGTTATTTCAGTCTATATAACACCAACTCTGAAACCTATCGAATCGACTTCAAACAATGAATTTAAACTGTTCAAACGGATCTACTTCATTAGTCGTGCACTTACATACAAAATTTATAGTTTCTTGAATTTATTCAGTATCAAGTCAAGCGGTCAGATGTTTTTAATACATTCATTTTTCAACATTTTTACTGCTTGATTTGGTACTAAAATAACTCAAGAATATAAAAAATTTGCATGTAAAAGCATCACTCATAAAGTAAATCAGTTTGAACGGTTTGAATTAGTCGTTTGGAAGCTATTCAATCAATTTTAAAGTTAGTGTTATATAAGTCCGTCATACTAACCGGACTCTAGATTACATATGTATGATATTTAATTCTCCATTTTTTTTATTGGTACCTCGTTTTTCGTTAACTATATGAAGTCTAATTCTAAAATGAATTAAATATATTTGAACATGTCACGACATATATCCTTTATTATAAATTTTAAATTAGGCAATGATTCCTTTTTTTGGATAATAGAATAAGTCTAATATTAAATATGTTTTGATGATGTTCATATATCCAATATTATTTTTTTAATCAATCTATATTTTAACGAGTAAGAATAAGATATAGGAAAGACTACTTTATGTTTTTATGTAGTATAGACATGATTAGTTAAGACATTGGCCGAACTGAGTGTTATTTAATACTTAATTAAATCCCAAATCGTCAGATTTAATTGGTTAGATTGAAAACTTGAAAACCATACCAAACAATAATGGTGTTGAATTTCATGACAATATATATGGGCAATCATGCGTTTATGAATTGTATTAGCATGAATCCAGCTGAGCTGACTTGTGAGCCCATCTGTCAGTATCCAAACATAATCATCGGATGTTATGTAATATGCAGTCTCAAATTCTTTGGTTTATTGTCTTGCTGTACTTCCATGTAAAACTATCACTTCATTTATTTTAAAAATCCTCTTGTCAGCACCTGCCCATGAATCACTTTAGTTATAAGAGAGCTCTGAGCACTGGAGCTTTCCATGCACTTTCCCATGTATCAATTTGTTGCTTAATTAGTGTGGTCCAACGTTGATTTTAATTTAACAAATTTTGCTCCAATTGTGTTTCTTGGATAGTCAACGACTTCAAATCGTACATTTCAAATATTTTTGTTGGAATCATCACCATATATTCTTCAATTGAATGGGTCAACAACACTACGATATTTTTCTTTAAACATAAAATCAGGAAGATCTGTGCCTTACTAGGCACATTAAGTCAAGCTCAAGCTTATATCTACATTTTCTATGCTTGACTTTGTCGAAGTAAACTCGTGAAGTTTTGAATTCACATCCTCTCCAATACTGCATAAGGGAATCTTTTACAATTAATGAATCTGGACCGTTCTTTTTAACTTGGCATGAATCTCAAAGCCCAATAATACTGCCCCCCTACTCTAGCCCGAATTCCAAAGTGATGAGATTTAATCTCAAACTATAAAGTGAGACCCATTCTCTACGGTATTGGAGAGGAGTTGAATCTTGAAGTTTTATTATACGAGCAGCCTATAAAGAGAGACACCATATAAAGAAAGTGTTTCCTGAGGGCGTGTTTGAAGCAAAAAACAATAAATAAATAGCGAAAAATGTACTATCCATAAAAATGGAGACACCAAATGCACTAAAGTTTGTCCTCTACGTCATCTTATTTTCAGTTGTTACGGCTCAAAATACAAACAGAAGCATCTCGGTTGGAGTTATACTGGATTTGGTCACCCATGTGGGCAAAATGGCTCAAACAAGCATAGAGATGGCTGTTGAAGATTTCTACACGGTACATTGGAATTATAGTACCAGACTTGTGCTCTATACTAGAGATTCCAACCAGGACAATGTCAAGGCTACATTAGCAGATGAATTATCAAATTATAAAAATGTACAAATGTTTTCAATGATTGTGCGACATAGTAAACTTTAACTTCAATGTCAAGACTCATAGTTAAGAAAAACAAATAATTATAAAACAATTGGTCATTCTGATTAAGAAGTCAATGGGCTACATGAATGTACAAAGTAATAAACCATCTGGAAATCTGTTAGCCAATTTCTTGGCATGCTTCTGTGGCCGCAGTCCCATTATATTCTTTGTACATTGTTTTTCTATTTAAAAATGTATTAGATAAACCGTAATTAAAAGATTAATTCATCCGCCGATAATAGAATTATAAATAAAGGTTCATTATATATTCAAAAACCATTTCAGGCATGAATAAAAGTAATTTATATACAGAAGCAGAGACAATGAAACGAACAAAGGAATCCAATATATTTCCAGGGGCATCGATTATGTGTAACCACAGAATTAATTACTTCCTTGCCTGATATCAGTTGACAGTTTGAACCTGCAGTACACCCTACCTCAATTATCAAGTTTGGATCTGCAGTAGAGTACAGAATAGAGAAGGGAAATGTACTGATGAATTGAAGCAAAACCCTGGTCCAGTTTGCCTGGTCATGCATCCAACCCTGGTCCAGCAAAACCTGGTGCAATTAGGTTAGTAAAGAGGAAGTCTGTTGAAATTTCCATCCCTGTTTAAAAATACTAATGAATCAAAGCAAGGTCATGTACTCTGCCCTCTGATGTCACTATTGAGACGAGTGATTTTTGTTTGTTTGTTTATTGTCAACAAAGAATTATAATATATTTTTTGGGTTGGGTGTGTTTAGTAAATTGCAATGCCGTGCTATGCAGTGTTTGTCAGATGGGTGGCCATGCTGTGCTAAGAAACACCGGGAGTGAGCACAACACGGCTGCGGACACAGCACAGCTAAGCACGGCACCTCCTTTCTTCTCATCCCGGCCTGCCTCAACCAGTCTCCCAGATGCAGCCCCTCATCACCTCCAGCCTCACCCAGCAGCCCAGCCCCTTCCCCCACAATTCTTAAAATAAATGTTATATTAATTTATTTTTAAAAATTGTTAAATGTTATATTAATTTATTTAATTGTTAAATATATTTAATTTTAAAAAATTAATCAAGGAGTAGATCCTTCAAGGAGTAGATTCTTAAAGGTTTTCATGTCAAGGAAAGACTGAAAAAGAAACTTTCAGTGGTCTTTCCGACATACACAACAAGAATGAGACACTTTTCGCGAGGATAAAAAAGTAACTTTTTGTGACGAACTACTCTCATTGTTCAATTTTTTCTTTTTGCGACGAACGACCGTCATAAATGCGTTTTTTTCCCTCGCAAAAAGTGTCTACTTTGTTGTACTGATACCTCTTTTAATCCTCGGCTTGAGTTAAAAGTAATTTTTTTGTTTTACGGTCTTTCCGTAGCTTGAGCCTAATCAAAGGGTTGACTCAAAATCCTACAGGTTTGCCCCTGGTTTGCAGTCCCCCCAAATAGTTATGACAATTATTGTAGTTATGGTGCGGATACAGTTCGGGTACTGATATCATCTTCCTAAAATAAATGAGAGTTAAAATTTCATCGTGCTTCATATTTTTTATTTTTGTTTTAAAGTTCAAACAGTCAATCCGATGTCTATATTAAAATATGCTTAGAGATCAAATTTTATATTTTATTAAAATTATATTTTTAATATATTTTTAGATACTAGTATTGTGTCTGTGCGTTGCAACGGGGACATTATAAGATCGAATGGAATATGAAGATACTTTTTATTGACGTTTCACCCATAATTTTAAA
Source organism: Carex pumila (assembly GCA_033356055.1). NCBI lineage: Eukaryota > Viridiplantae > Streptophyta > Magnoliopsida > Poales > Cyperaceae > Carex > Carex pumila. The sequence continues at coordinate 67,484 of JARJHM010000388.1, read as the reverse complement.
AAATTAATTAATTAAAATAAAAAACACAAATGACCAAATGAACGAAGAGATAAATAATAAATAACAATAAAAGAAACAAAAATAAATGAAAAAAATGAATCAAATATAACATGAAAAAAATCTTAAAGTATCATTGCTAGTGTGATCCTCTTCTAAGTAGTCCAACATTTCTTAAAATGAACAAAAAAAAATAATGAAAAGTAGCTTCAAATGAAAAAAAATATAATAATAAAATTAGAAATGTTAAATTAATATGGTTCGTATCTTATTCCTCACTCAAGACCTCCTAGTAAACTATATTTATTGTATACACTCTGAGGGCATCAATTTCCTCCTCCGTTTCAACATGACTTTTATTGTATATCGTGACAGACATCTTAACAATGCGACAAATAACTGGTCATGCGAAAAAACATGCTCAGGTAAATCACTACTAGAATCTGGATTTATTGCATGGATAAAAATATTTGTTGCATGGATAAAAATATTTGTTGTATGGGTAAGTAGTGTCCATGCAACAAATGATTTGTTGCATGGATACTCTGACTTGTTGGCTCACCCATGCAACAACCCTCCCAAAAATGTCAATTGCATGGATAATTCATGCAACAAGTTGAAAATTGAGTAGTTGCAACGGTATTTTTTTGGACTTGTTGCATGGAAAATCGTTGCAACTGACAATTTTGGGGGTTGTTGCATGGATAATCCATGCAACAAGTCAAAAATTGAGTAGTTGCAACGGGGGTTGCTGCAACGGTAAGCTGATGCAACAAGTCAGAATTCTAGTAGTGAATAGATGCCGAGGTTAGAAATTGTTTGTCCTTGTGCTTTATTGATTGTCATGGCAAAACTCAAGCAAATAGGGAATTGCTTTCGTGTAAACCTGAAAGGGAACATTTCATCAACAAATGGACACATTGGAATTCTCGGTAGAAAAATTATTTTTCCAATATGTTCTCCAACAACAATCTCTGCATATATTTCATTATTCTAAAAATTTCGACATACAAGCATTGTACCATTACATAGGTTATTTGATGAATCAAGGTTCCGTAATAAAATAATCGGACAACCTAGCTTCAATTTGAGGAGATGTGGAGGCAATCCACTTGGAGTCAAGGAGTTCAAAAATTCCGTGAAAATAGCAAAAAGAATGGAGAAAAGGGTTTCTTCCTCTTCAATCTATGAAAATAGAAAATAAAAATACCTTAAACAATAAACAAAGACAGATGATCAAATCTTCCCAAGTTGAAAATAGCAAAAAAAAAAAAGAAAAAAAAAAGAGAAAGACCATAAATAATAAGCAAAGACAAATGATATAATCATCCAAGTTCATCTATCTCATTTTCTTCCTTCTCCAATTTAATTTCTATTTAAATTCCTTTTCTCCATCCAGTTCATCTTCTTCTATAGCAACTGTGATAGATGGCTCAACAATATTGGATTATAGGTTGCTATCAATGACATCTTCATTTACATGAGATTCAAAATTAATAATCAAGACGTCATCATTGGTTATCATGTGTAGTAGTACCTAGTGAGTTATGTAGTGATTAAGTAGTAATAACTCGAATTCATAAAACCTGCACATTAAAATGGAAGAAAAACATCATATATAAAAATAAAATAAGTAGAACAATACAAGTATTTGTTCACAAATAGTTTTCTCAAATTGCACAATGATGTAAAAAGATGTCATGTCTTATGTGTTCGTGTGAAACTTTCTCTATCAAAGTTCTATTTGGCTTACATAATAGTTGTTTTATAGAAAATTTTCATATTCTAGACCTAATGGCTACTGCACAACCAAATTAGTACAACAAGCTTCTCAAATGAAAGCAATTCATAAAAATTACGGTATATAAGATTTACTCAACATCAAATTATGCAAATTTGAGCTCATTGAGGGTTCAATTACAAAATATCTAGAAATTACCATCACTTCCCAATTATTGTACGAACCCTAAGCGTCTTTAATTAATTCCCAAAGCTAGCAACTAAAAATAAAATTTAGACAACATCAATACAGAAATAAGAAGCTTAAAGTCCAAATGAAGAAAGGGGAGCTCACAATTCGAACAGGATTCAAAAACCTAATCCATTAGGCAAATCGAAACTAGCGAAAATAAATCTTTTGTACAAAAACAGATGACAAAATGACGAAACAAGTTAATTTGAAAAGCAATCTTTACATTCTTAATTTTCTCGATCTAGGCAGTGGGATAATTTGCATAGAAACAACTCCAATCAAATATATTCTAGATTTTTGATCTATATAGAAACAAAAAAAAAAATGGAAACAAAATTATATTTTGATTTCCTTTCTGTCGTGAGGAAATTAAAGAAGAAATAAAGAAGAAAGTTTCCTTTCCTTATTTTTGGTTTACAAAAAAATAAAAAATCTAAAATAAAGGCAAAAATAAGGAAACAAAAGGAGAAGCAAGGAAACGAGAGAGAATCTAAACAAAAGCAAAAATAATATGTATGAAAACAAAGGAGAAATAAGGAAACAAAAAAATAAGGAAACGAAAAAATGTCGCTAAAAGATAGTGTATTAAATTTTAATTGTAATATATTGTGTGACCGTACGTGTAGTGAGTATGTTTTTAACTAAATATAGATCTCTACACTTAAAAATATACATTTAATCAAAACAAGACAGATTATTTGATTAGAGGGCTGAGATTAAATCCAAAATTTTATCTTTCAATCGTAACTGTTGGCGAATCAAACACCCAACATACTTAATAATAGAATGGAGATGTTGAATGGAGATGTACAAAATCACTGCTTGAAGACCAACTTTAGCGTAATACAGCCTTTGTCTACAAACATCTCTAGCTGACAAAGGCTATGTGTACAATATGAGTAGAATTTTTTTCATAAATCAGTGGTAGAATTAAAATTTGGCATCCAAACTCATTGTTTAAATGACTCTAAAGTGAACACTTATTTGAACCAAAAGTAACACTCATCTTAATTAAAATGAAATTAATGAACAATAATATATCTGAATAAAAATGAACATTGACCTCTTAATTAATTATTTTTTTATTTCAAAGATGAGAGATCTAAGTCTCAATTTAATTATATTTGTGAGAATCTATGCAGTGGTATAGTTTGTGTGAAAGATCGCAAGTCATCCTAGTGAATATTTAATATAGAGAGAGGACCTCATTTTATAATACTCCTAACTTTATTAGATAATTATAATTAATTAACAGTTACAAAATAACTATCTTAAAATCATATAGACGGAATTAGATGCAAAATTGGAGAACTTAATCTTACTAGCTGGGTACTGTCACGAAATTTTTTTAGTTACCACCGTAAATTTTTAAAATTCACAATTTATACCACCGTTTGAAATATCAAAATTCAGGAACTAGCACGCGTAAAAAAAAAAAAAAAAAAGTTCGTGCACATATTGAGTTTGCGCACGTGGCAACTTCCGTAAAATATGAATTATAAAAATTTGAGGTGATAACTAAAACAAATTCGGATACTGGCCTACTGTGTAGAATCCAATATATATCCAACCAAGTATGCATATTCTATTTAATTGGCACGGTTCAGATCCTACAGAATACATATGACTTGAGATGAACAAAAAAAATTAGTTTAGATCCGGTGCTTTAGCACTAAAATTAAAAGAATCATATACATCTCACCTCAAATATTATGTCAATCCTATATTCTTTGTAACTAGTATCGTACCTGTGCGTTGCAACGGAAACATATTATATAATGAAGAAGATCAAGAGCTTGATTTATAATTTGAATTTCAAATTTTGATGCAAGTAAAGAGATTTGATAAAAAAAAGAAAAAAGAAAGACTGATAAAATATATACATTTCATAGGCAAAAGCCAAAATGACAAAAAATATTAAAACCCCTCCTCGATATATGTTCTTCATATAATTAACAACTGAAACTAAGAATGAACATAAACATACTAATAAAAAAGAATATTTTATCTTATCAAAATAAAAATAAAAAAATTGAAAAAAGATGCACTATAGTTTAAAACTTTAAATTGAGTAATGTATTAAATTTGGAGATATTAAATAATTTGATAATATATCAAATACTAATAAAATATTTTTAAAAGATATCAACTTTTGCTTAAAAGTAAGTTGATTATTCATCATAATTTTTAAATAAGAAAATAATGAAGGTCAGTGCTATATTCAACTCTCATCTAGTACAACGTTAAGGGCAAGAAGAGATTTTTGTTTATCATACCAGATATACCCCTATGACCTATTCAATGATCTTCTTTTTATGTTAGATTATGGTGCCTAATCAAATGATTCAAATCACCGTCAACTAATTAAGGAAGGGGAGATATTTATGTAAAGGATGTATCATACATTTGAAAACTCTTTTATCCGGATGAAAAAAAATTAATAATTCTAATTAGTTAAAAAATAGCACCACAAGTATGAAATTGCACATACTAAACTTGCAAAAATTTCGCCATCTTTATTTTTTATTTTCCTAACATTTATTTGATCAAATGGATAAATATTAAATAATGTTTCGATCATGATTTATTGACCAATCTAATTAATGAAATACATTATCACATTACGAAAAGAAAGACATTTACACAGATCCAATAACTACAAAATTTCCTCTCAACATGTTCTAAATTACATTTCACTTTCAAGAAAAAACATTGCAGTACTTAGAACTATTATTTTTTTTTTTTTGGCTACTGAAACTATTTAACTTATTTGAGTAAATATATCCATATAGTACGATTATACATAGTAATTCAATTTGTTCTTATATTTTACATAATATGTAAAATTGTCAAAGCATTCTATACTGTAATAAAAAATTAATAAAATAAAGTAAAGATTGTCAATATAAAAAATTGTCAAATTTTTGTTGGCAAATTATGTATATACAGATGGATAATATAGCAACAAAATTTCCCTTTTCTTAATTGTGGTCTTTACGTAAATCAAGGAGTAGTTCATTTTTTATATTGCATTAAATGTTTCCATTGATAACAACATTTTTAATGTTAAATTAAACCGGACAACATTAATTAAGGATAAATTTGATATAAACGAAGAATTATCGTTTTAGAGAGGAGAAATAAGAAAATAAATAAATTGATTCTCTTCAATTTTATTTTTTATTCAATTTTAATTGTAACATACTGTGTGGCAGTATATGTGGCGAGTATATTTCTAATTAAATTTAGACTTCTACACATAAAAAAGATATATTTAATGAAAAAAAGACAGATTATTTGATCGGAGGACCGAGATTCAATCCAAAGTTTCATCTTTTAATCATAATCGTTGGCGGATCAGACATCTAACGTGCTTAATAATAGAATTGAGATATATGCATGTAATCTTAACCTTGATAAATTTCATATTGGCTGGCCCGCACTGCCGTCACGAAAAAAGTCTGCAGGCTTAACATTGTTGCCTGCAGTGCAACGGATGTTGGAGAGTAGAAGAGAGCACAAATTAAATACAGGCACTAATTTGAGTCGCTGATTTCGCCACAGAATATCTCAAGGCTGACAAAAATTGTGCGGTCACTGGCGTGTCGCTGGCCCATTAGTCATCGTCATTAGAAGTGGGTGTACCGTGTACGGGGAATTAGCCTGATTTTTTATTTATTTTTAATTTGTTGAGGAAAGAGACGAAGTCGTCTTTTAGAAGATTAACGGGCCTTATAGCCCACCAATTAGTGAAGATTCAAAGGTCAATGCTTCGATGCCTACCAAAACCCAAGGATATGTATATAGAGAGCCCTGAATGAGTCTCAGACCAAGTGGAGATTACAGCCTTTGGTCGTTGTAGGAGACTTTTTACCTTACAAAAATAATTAAATAATTAGGCATATTAATTGTAAATTTGTATATAAGAATACCGCAAAGACTTCTATAAGGGACCACTAGAGTCACTATCTATTATTACCCATAGTAGTTTAGTGTTTTATTATTAGCTACACAGGTTATTTTGCCTTTTTTCATTAAATTTTACATATGATCCATATGATTTTTTTTTCATATTTTTGTTCAATTTTCATTATGTTCTGCATTTTTTTTTATTAATTTTGTCTGGTCCAGTCATACTCCATAGAAATGTCAGGTGCTCTCTAATAAATTCCTTACAATTTGTAGAGGGGTCCGCTGCCACCTAAGACTGTCACTTGTGCGCTCCTTAATTTGATGGAAATTAATTCAACAATGTTTACACTAGTGGAAAAACAGGAATCAGGATCGGCCTATCTGGATCGGTTATATGGGACACCCGATTCTAATAAGTATCTGGATCGGTTTATTTAAAAAAATCGATTTTAAAAACTATTCAGATCGGGTTTTATTGTCAACCGATCCTGATTTATGAATTATCAGGATCGGTTCTAACAAAAAACCGATCCTGATAATTGAAATATCTCAAATAAATCTTATTAATTGAAATATATCAGAAAATAGCATCTGAAAATAGCATCTAGATAACTTAAATACATCTAACAAATTAAAATATATCAGAAAATAGCATCCGGATCGGTTATGTACATAATAACCGATCCTGATAGTATCTAGATCGGTTTTATTGCTAAAGTATCAGGATCGGTTTTTAGCAATAAAACCGATCCAGATACTATCAGGATCGATTTTATTACTAAAAACTGATCTTGATTTTTTTTTTTTTTTTTTTTTTACAAAGGATATGCTTTAGAACCAACCCGTAAAAAAAAAAAAAAGAAACCAACCTCACTTCTACTTGGCAAACTACCAACAAAATAAGCAACAACATAGCTTTCTATGCTACATATTATATACTTGTTCATGTTTTTCAGCAATTGCGACCCTTGTTTACAGAAGGCCCATTTTCTTTTTTAACATGCCATGACCTGTTGTATATGGCTTGGCAAATTAGTTAGGAGCCTTATAAAAACTAAAGAAAACTTGAAATTTATCCAAAAAAATAATATTATTTCAAGTAAATGTAATATGATATGACTTCGTAGCAAATCCTTATATTTCTTTTTTTGAAGGTTAAAATCCTTATATTTCATCTATGCCTGTACAAAATTCATACTTACACCAATATAATATGTGAATTACACTCTCAACTAAGATTGGACATTCCATGATAAAGTATAATTTTCATTCTTAATCTCATCCTCTGTGAGTGCATGAGCATGACATATATTAAAATCACAGCAAACCAAGCAACTAACCAAAGTATATATTCTTTGTACAAGGAGCTGTCTTAATTAGAAAATAGAAGTACACAAAAATTTGCTATACTTTGTAAAATTTAAGAATATATTCTCTGTACCTTACATTTACAAAGAAATTTGCTCTCTTTACTAAAAGAAAAAAGAAAAAATCAAGATCAGTTTTTAGCAATAAAACCGATCCAGATACTATCAGGATCGGTTTTATTGCTAAAAACCAATCTTGATATTTTTTTTTTTTAAAGAACGAACTTTGAAAAAAAAAATAGTATAAGAATCAGTTATTTCAAATAACCAATTCTAATACTATTTTTTTTTTTTTGCAGAAGTATATGTAATTAGGCATTTGTGTTATATGTAATTAGTGTGGTGATTAATAGAATATATATATGGTTGTTGTATATGGCATATGGTTCAATTATAAATTTCTTTTGATGAAAATTAATGTAATTTATATTATTAAAATTTATGTGATAATATAATTAATTACGTGAATGTAATACAAAAAAAATTAAAATAAGAACAACAGGAACGAGTTAATTAGTTGGAGACAAATTGGACTAGTGTGATATACTAGTGTGATAATTCATGCCAAATTGGGCCTTTTGGGCCTCCAGTTCTTTATGTCATCTGCCTCCCGGACAAGCGCATTTGATTGGGCTCATGACATACGAATTGCAATGGAAACATCTCAGATTTCTCAAAGCCAGGTTGTCGGGGAAGCAATATATATGTTAGAATGAGCCTTCGTCAAAATAATTTGATTAATTACGAGCCTATATTGTCTTTCATTTCTTTGTATAGAATATATATATATATGAGAAAAAAGAGTACTTTTTTTTTTTTAAAAGTTCTAACTTGAGAAAGAGTATTTTCTTTTAAGTTACAGATCAAACCATGCATCCAAGTGGAATAATATTTCCAAGAAGTTTTTTATTCGGATTTTAAACCTACAATCTCTCACAGGAAGATGTTATTGTTGCTAAAATAAAAGTTGATTCTACTATAGAAATATTGCTCTTGTGTCTTTAATTATGCTCCAGATTATCTCTGTTTCTAAAGTCCGAATAGACGATCTCAACCTTCATATTTTCATATTAAAATGTTTGGAGACCAAATTTTATTTCAGTTTTGGACCTTTTTTACATATTTTAGATAGTTTCGAAATTACGATTTTCAGAAGATTCTCAACCATCCAGAGCAGTGATTTTGTAGCTATCTAAAAATATAGTAAAAAATTTTCTGAAAAATATAAAATTTGATCTCCAAGCACATTTTAATATGAAGGATGTGAAGTATGATTGAAGCATAAAACCAATGGTGCATTTTAACTTGCTCTTTAAAATTAATACTCAGTTGATTATTTGTCTTTCCAGATTGTTAAAACTTTGTAGATTTTCACTTTACATACAAAATATAAAAGAATCTATAAATTATTTTACATTAAAAAAAAACAATTTAATAATTGTTTGGGGCATTTCATTTAGTCAGCCATTCCCAGATCTTTTTCACGACTTTTGCGCACTTCATTGAGCTTGAAAATTATTGACGTCTAGTTACCGATGATGTCGCTGCACACATATTTGAAACAGTATTGATGTAGGAAAAAACAAAAAAAAAAAAAGTCATTGTCAGAAATAATTCTTGTGGTGAGAACAAGTCCTCTCATAAGCTGAGTATAGGCAATTTGGATTCGATGGGCAACGTTTCCGTCGATCTGTTTCAATATTTGTGCATTCTTGATTGAATATTTGTGCAGATTAAGCGTACACATCTCTTAAAATAAATCAGACAAAAGAGTTATATATACTAAAAATTTGAATCTGGGGAAGATATATGAGGCCTACCCTTAATTTCCCCCCTGTGCGGAGGTAGATCACACGTACTCTCAGTTGATTTTTCTCAAGAGTCATTGGATATACAGTCAATCAAACGGTCTACAACAACGACATCAGGGAATGCGTGGTGCTAGCTGTCAATATATTGACACTTGAAAGTTCGATCTGGAAGAATTTTCATTTTTTTCCGGTTTTGAATCATTCTAAATGACTTGGACAGCTATGTAGTATGTAGACTAAAAAACAAACAGTTTCTTTCTTCCCAAAATATATATACAGTGAAGACTGAAGAGGGTGTTTTAAGGTACACTTTGAAGCGTAACTAGAATTTTTTATTTTGTATCAATTAGCATGCAGTATATACATATAGAATATTATTTTGGGTTGTTACATACATAATGACCTCCGAACATCATGTTTTGAACAAAATTAGCTCGTATGAGTTTATACTTAATTACTAGGATGGTATGTGAGCTTTTAACTTTTTAAAATCCATCGATTGGATTTTAATTTTATCAACGAAATTTAACTGTTCGATGAATATATTTCACAAACAATACCTTTATATTTTAAATTATAATATTTTTTAGTTCATTTAATAAATATTCAAGCAGTAAAATAAATAATAAAAAATGAACACATTAAAATAAACATTTAAATCTTCTTTATTAATTACTATTTGACTTTATCCAAAACAAGTTAACAAATTTGTTATGAACACATCACTTGTTAAATAATTGGTTTGAATTCGTCATTGATAGTCGATTGGATGGATTTAGTGTTAAACTCACGAACAATCTGGATGAATATTAACTTTATTTGAAATAAGAAAATCCGATATCTCCTTATTAATTATCTTTTCATTTTAACACATATGTGGAGACCCTCAGCGCACAAAATGAAAAGATAATTAATTATGCGAAATATTTCTAGTTTGGTTTCAGATATATATTAATTTAGATTCGTTTGTATAAAATAATTTAATTAATTAGTTATGGGAAATAAAAAAGTCGAGTACTTTGCTTTTGAAATTTATATCACCTAAGTTTAACATAATATTTTTGTTTATATTCAGATCTTCTGAATCTAAACAACTGAGTAAACTAGAGGTGTCCAAATTAGCAGATGCATGCAGAAGCAAAAGAGCAAACTACAAATTAAAACTGTTCAAATTATTAGATGCGGCATACTCACAACTTCTCATTTTTATTTTATTTTATTTTTATTTTATTTTTGTGTGCGCATGACCTTCGGTTAACACCATACCAGAAAAAATAAATTAATTAATATCTGAAAAAGTTGAATATCCGCTTTTACATATGTTTTACAATTACTAATCAAATGAAAAATCTTTTATTAAATATTTCTAGTTTGGTCTCTCTCTTATATATATATATATATATATATCCATTCTTATATTATGCACGTAGTTGTCTTGATCCGCCAGGGGTTGAGATTGAAAGATAAATTTTCAAATTAAATATCAATCCTTCAATCACATAATTTGTCTTCTTTTGATTAAATACATCTATTTTATTTATAGAAGTCTAAATTTAGTTAAAATCATACTCGCCACACAAACTACTGCATAATTTGTCACAATAAAATTAAATAAATTCCTAACAATATATTTCCTTATTTCTCTTTACAGATATTTTGGATTCTTATATTTTCACCCCATGATCATTCCATTTGTAACTAATTAATTTGATTTGCATTAATTGCTCCCCTGCCATTAATAATAAAATATTTCAGTTTGCAAATTGAAAATCCAACCTACAATGCATTCTTATAAATCTCCATTGTTGTTATAAATGGAAGTTTGCATTATTTTCTCAAATCCTCCATGTCTCACAAAAAAGAACCAACGACATAAAAATAACTTTAATTTAATACTTAAGTAAATAAATACATCAAACTGTCAAGAAACCCTTTGGACGATGATGTAGTCCAAAGGGCTTTAATTTGGACATACCCCACTCCTATTATTTTCTTATTTCTGTATTTTTCATGTTTCATTTCTCATTTTTCTTTATAATTTTGATAATAAAAATAAAAACAATCATATTTTTCCGGATTTTGTTTAGGGTTACTCTATTTTTATGAATAGATAAATAACAGATCTTATGTTGATGGAAACAATCATATCTTTCTGATCTGAAGAGAGAAATGAAGAACATCTAGAACTTTCCTGTAGCTAAATGATATGTAGAGAAATTTTCATTGTTAATATAATTTTTCCATCACAAATATATATGTAGAGAAAATTCTTATTTGAATCATTTAATCATATCTTTTCCAATTTTATTTCTTTACATATCATTTCTTTTCTAAATCGTTTAATGATCGTTCTTGCTTGTGGAGAAAATTAGATATTAAATTGTAATGATATTTTAAGAAAAAAAATTGATGTTATATTTGATCCATTTTTTTAATTGATGTTGTTTCTTTTATTGTTATTTATTTGGATTTTCCTTTTTTTCGTTTGTGTCTTCTATTTTCATTTAAATATTTTTTATTTTGTGTGAATGTCAAACAAAAATGTCTCTTCATATTCTATTCAATCTTATAATATGTCCCCGTTGCAACGCATGGGCACGATGGCATTTTTATAAGAAAATTTATATGAAACAAATATATCAATAAAAATAATAATTATTTAAAAATTAAAACACATGTTAATAGAAAATTTATATGATTATGTATTTTTAATTAACTTTAATCGTGATCTCTGATAACAATTTGATGATGTGATCATTTTTTATTTTTAAGTATCAATGATATCAAATAATAGCTCGATTTGAATCTAATATCAAATATCATACAACAATTCAATATCAACATATAATATGATATCAAAAAACATAAATAAAAAGTGTTATCGTGTGTATGTATAGGATATATATACACACACATATTATAAGAAAAATATATATTTACACACGTTCCAATTTATATTCTTCTTTGTTTCCAATTGAGAACACACACACACACACACACACACACTGATGTATTCTATATCAAAAATATATTCTAAATTGTCCACACCAATATGTATAGAAACAAAGAAAGATAAATAAGAAAATAAAAAAATAATAATTTCCATTGTGATCGGTATAGAAACGAAGAAGTAAGGAAACAATAAATAAGAAAAATGGAAGGTGGAGTCTTCTCAATTGAAGAGGAGAAATATAGAAACAAATAAAATAAGGAAATAAATAAATATATTGCTAAATTTTAGAATTATTCAATTTTAATTGTAACATATCGTGCAGTAGCATATGTGGTGGATATGTTTTTAACTAAATTTAGATTTCTATACATAAAATAGATGCATTTAATCAAAAGAAGCAAAACATGTAATTGAAGAGCTGAGATCAAATCTTAAGTTTTATCTCTCAATCGTAGCCGTTGGCGGATTGGACATCCAACGTGCTTAATAATATATATATATATATATAAGAGACCAAACTAGAAATATTTAATATAAGTCATTTTTTTGTTTTCAAAATTAAAAAAGTCGATCTGAACTATTAGATGTTATCTCTATATTAAAATGTGCTTGGAGACTAAATTTTACATTTTTCTGAATTTTTTTACTATTTATTAAGTCACTTTGAAAATCGCTGATCCAACGGTGGCTTAACAAAATAATAAAATCAGAAGCCACCGTTGATTAGGGATTTTCAAAGTGGCTTAATAAATAGTAAACAAATTTAAAAAAATGTAAAATTTGGTCTCCAAGCACATTTCAATATAGAGATCATATCTAACGTTCAGATCGATTTTTTGGATTTTGAAAATGAAAAAATGACTTATAACCATATACTCTCATATGCTTATATAAGTAGAATAACCAACTCCTCTCTCTCTATATATAGATAGATTCGTTTGTATAAAATAATTTAATTAGTTAGTTATGGGAAATAAAACCTCAAGTACTTTGTTTTTGGAATCCATATCACCTAAGGTAACATAATAATTTTGTTTAGATTCAGATCTTCCGATGAGAATGTGCACAAATATTAAAAAGGTTACGTGCATTCCACCTCAGGTCCGATTGGCCCGAATTTTAATCGAATGGTCCGGATCTAAACATAAATATTATGTCACCTCAGACGTTATGCATGGACGTACTCTTGCTTTTGCACCACACATAGTTTCCTTGAAAAGTAATTAATGCAGATATATATCATTTTCAGTTCTGAATTCAAGAAACCCCAGAGTCAAAATAAATAATTGTCACTCAAAAATTGACGGTCTCTAATTTTTTTTATTTACTAAAAATTATCGTTGGCACAGTTAATATACATGCTTATCTTTCCGATATTTTTTTTTACCAAGTGCCAAATTTGTTGGAGACCAGAAATTCAGTCCAAGAAAATGACAATAGAAGCTAAGATCATGCACTACCATCAGGTTCTAGAGATGACTTTCAATCATGCATATATGAATCCTTTCCAACAAATTCGGAGACAAGTTAGAAGATCTTGACCTCTGAGCATCAAATTGATAATGCAAAGAATTGAGGACTTGTATGCAATTGGACAATACAATTAGCAATCGAGAACTTTGCATCCAATATTGCCTGATAGTTTAGGTGCACAAATCTTAAAATAGATGAATGGGTGGATTGGGAATTCCAAGGTTCCTGTGATTCTTTGGAATTACAGCAGATTTATTTCCTACCGTGAACCGTGTAGTGTATTTATATAATTGAAGATTTGTGTTGAAATATTTACTTTACAAAATTCATCTTTAAAAATTAAAAGCTAACAGTGCGCTGAGAATGTTTTTTTGAAAATTTTTATAGAAGCTACGAAATTATGAGAGTGAATTAAACCCTTGACTTTTGATTAACCAACAATTTTAAAACTTTTTTTCTAACAACTGTGCTGCCTTCCCTTTCTCAGTGCGTTGAGAAAGTCAATCCTATTGCTGGGATATTGAAAATCAAATAAAAACTTGGGTCACATTGCAAAAGAACATTGACAGCGTACAATCCGCTCCTCCATATCTCCACAAATCTTTGAGCCTTTTTTAAATTATTCCAAATCAAAATTCTCTTCTCCTCTCCAATTCACAACAACCCATGAGACCAAAACCGTTTCCTAATCTCCTCTCCATCTTTCATCACCTATGCATAACTTCTCTGGTGCTCATCAAACTCTCAACACTAACATCATCTCAGCCAATGAATTTCAAAGTCGGTTTCATTTTTGACCCAGACTCACCGGTCGGGATGATCGCCAAGACCACTGTCCCAATGGCTTTGAATGATTTTTACGCCACTCACCCCAACTCCATCAACCATGTAAGTCTCGTAACTCGACCCTCCCCTGGCGGTGATATAATCAACTCTGCTTCAGCCGGTTAGTTCCTTCTTGTATCTGTATTTACTTTACAAATGAATTAGTTGTCAAAAGAATTTTACTTGCTCAATCAGATAATAATATTATATATTTCATTCTTTGAATCTATTCATTCATTCAGCGTTGGAGATAATTACTACTGAAAAAGTGCACGCAATTCTTGGTCCAGGGACATCACCTGAATCGGCTTTTGTAGCTGTTCTGGGAACCAAAGCAAAAGTTCCAATAGTATCTATCTCATCAACTAGCCCTACAGTGTCGAACTCTATCTCTTCATATTTCATCCGTGCTGCGGCAAATGACATAACACAGGCCCGTGCAATCGCAGCTCTTGTGAAGTCATTTGGGTGGCGCTGTGTTGTTCCAATTTACCAAGATGATGACTATGGTTCTTCATTAATTCCTTACCTCGTGGATGAGCTTGATGGTGTGGATGCACAAATGCCATACCGTCAACCCATCGCTGACTCCACCAACGAAGATGAGATCAAAGCTATTCTTGAAGAGCTCCAGAATAAACAAACCCGAGTTTTCATCATGCACATGAGGGTTTGGTTAGCCACAAAAATATTTGATGTGGCAAAAACCGCTGGTATGATGTCTGATGGGTATGTTTGGATACTGACAGATGGCCTTACAAGTCAGCTCAGCTGGATTCATGCTAATACTCAACCAGGATCAGTAGAAGGGGTGTTGGGCCTGACGACCTACTACCGCATGACAGACAAGTTACGCAACTTCAGAAACAAATGGACCCGCCAATTTTTGAAAGATCACCCTGATGCGGACTCCGTCATTGCCCGTGACATCAATTGGTATGTCATATGGGCATACAATGCCGCCTGGGCTGTGGCTATGGCTGCCGAGCATGTGAAACAAATTGACAACCAATTTGTTAATACTACAAATGGTAGCACCGATCTTTTGAGCATGGGTGTCTCAACGACTGGCGAGGAATTTCTTCACTCTATCTTGAACACAACATTTGATGAACCCCTAGGTGTTTTGTTCAAGTTAGTAAAAGGTGAGCTAGACTCATCACTTCTTCGCATCATTAATGTAAATGGTGACAAGGATAGGACTATAGGCTATTACACCCCAAGTCATGGCTTATCAAAAAAATGGCATGTTCAAAGCAACACTTCCTACTCGACCTCTCGCAATGACCTTGGTCCGGTGATATGGCCTGGCGAGTCGACAGTGCAGCCGAAAGGGTGGGTGGAGCCTACTGTTAGTAAAAAACTAAGAATAGCAGTGCCGGGGCCTGTACTCGAAGGGTTCAAAATGTTTTTGGAGATGGAGATGGACAACGCCACAAACCAGACAACAGCAACAGGATTTGTGATAGACATGTTCGAGGCGGCAGTGGAGAAATTGCCATACGCATTGCCGTTCGAGTATGTAGAGGTGCTGGATGTGGACTACAACAGCATCGTGGAGATGATCGGTAATGGGGTAAGAAAGCCTTTTCATTAAATCCTGGTTACATTTTTCTGCTTATCCTCTATTTCATATATAGTATTGCTGCTATTTTAATCCCCACTCTTAATTATTGAAGCTAATTTTATTCATCATAGAAGTAGTTATATGGTTAATAATTTACATGTACGTACCACAAAAAATAAATTTAACTTCATAATGTGTGATGCACTTTCAACATTGAGTCTATTTATTATGAAATCATTACTAAATTCAAATTCAATTCACCCAGCTGTTTACTTGTATATATATTTTTTCCAGGACTACTATATAAAATTCACCTCTTGTCGTTACATATACACATTAATTTACTTTCTATTGTCAATAAGAAGGATGTATTAATTCAAATATATATAATAGTCCACTAGCATTGATGGGTTCCACAAATTATTAATTAATAGTTTGAACTTCAAATTAGTCAATAGTAATTAATTAATTAAGAATGAGGGAGTATTCGCAAGGGTAAAAATTGACTATCCATAAGAGTATACCGATAGAAAGGTGTTTTTTCTATTAGCGATAGTAGCATTCACAATGATACACCAATAGTAACCCTCGTAAATACTGTCAATCTTTAGTTTCAGTTCTATGAACATGTTGACTTGAGTAATCTTTCCTATGGCAAAGGGTTGATTGAAAGGGAGAAGTCATTTTCACCTTAGCTATTATTCAAAGATACATATGCATGCAACTTCACTATATATTAATACCTCAAGTCAACTATATGCTGTTCTATTACTATAATTACTACAATATATTGCCGTACGTACGTCTTTTTCAATAGAATATAGAGAGAGAGATTCCTGTTTCCACTAGCATTTCAGTTGATTGCTCTTCTGGTCTTGAAAACCTATTTAATGACAAATTCAAACTATTCATACTGATAAATTTACTTCATGAATGCTTTATTTACATGAAAAATTCATAAATATTTGAATTTATTTAGTATGGAATCAAGTAGTCAACAAACGAGATTCTAATGTTAATCTTATATATGTTAATTTATTAATATTTTTTTTTTTTTTTTTTTTACTTCTTGGCATTTTGACAAGGGTAACAGGAAATTCCATTTAGCAAGCTAATTCCATATTTTACATGCTGTTCATATAAAATCAATTTTGAAATACTTTTGTCTGTTCTAAAAGGTAAATAATTTGAATAATTAATTATGTGTATTATTTTCCTCTATGAAGTTTCAGTTTTTCCATTTGATCTTTTATTAATTGGCCAGGTCTTTCTCTGTACAATTTGTTATGGTTATTATAGAATTTTTCAACTCATCAATATAAAATGACATGAACATGTCCATCTGTTAAAAAACTTACTAATTTCAATCCACGTGGAATAAATAATAACCTACCGTTCAATAGTTCCATGTTTGAAATTCTATTCGGCTA
Source organism: Carex pumila (assembly GCA_033356055.1). Classification (NCBI taxonomy): domain Eukaryota; kingdom Viridiplantae; phylum Streptophyta; class Magnoliopsida; order Poales; family Cyperaceae; genus Carex; species Carex pumila. The sequence goes on along the minus strand of JARJHM010000388.1, from coordinate 50,177 downwards.
ACTAGCTACATGTTGTGGATACCATTTTCCTACTGATCAATTGGTGAAATTAGAAAATTATTTAGGTCCTGATGGTCTTCTTGGCCACTAGTACATATAATTCGGTATTATTGATATTTATATATGTTCTCATTTAATATTACTGGGGTATAGTTAGAAACTGCTATACTCAACATTCAATTCTCTTTTCATAATGTATTTTGAATATTGCCTATACAATTTTCTATTATGAAACAAGTTAATATCCAAATAATCAAACTTCTCTCGTAGACCTATGATGCAGCGGTTGCTGATATGACAATCACCCACAACAGATCACTGTATGCCGATTTTACACTGCCCTATATGGCATCGGGCTTGGCAATGGTGGTTCCGGTGAGGAATGAACGGAGCAAGAATGCATGGATCTTCGTCAAGCCCCTCAGGGCTGATCTCTGGTTGGGTAGTTTGGTTTTCTTTATTTTCACCGGTGTAGTCATCTGGGCTTTGGAGCACCGCATCAACGATGAGTTCAGAGGACCACCAGCAAACCAACTCGGCACCGTTTTTTATTTTTCATTATCCACGCTTGTTTTCTCTCATAGTAAGTTTGATTGTCTGCATCTTTTCCCTGACTACTTACCATATAATTTCATATAAAAGTAATTAGCAATTAATCATCTCTTTTCATCACAGAAAGGACAAACTAAATTAAAAAATATATTATGCCACTGTTTGGATCAATCAAATTATTCAAATATGATTTCTTTTATGAGGTAGAAGCTTTTTTTTATTTTATTTTAAGTAGTAAAGTCGATGTGCATGCCTGGAAGGATTCTAATACCTTAGGAAAAAAGAATAGGCTCCATTGATAAGAAATTCATTGTTCCTTGTTGGGAGAGGTTAGTTGGCGCATAGCCATGCATCCAACAAATTTCATAATATTAAAAACCAATTAGGTCGTTCAAAGAACATGAAGAAAGAGGCAGTCTAACAATGCACCTTATTGCAGGGGAAACAATAGTTAGCAACTTATCAAGATTCGTCGTAATCATATGGGTGTTCGTGGTACTCATATTACAAGCAAGTTACACTGCTAGCTTGACATCGATGCTGACGGTTCAGCACCTTACTCCAACTTATTCTGACATAAATGAGCTTTTGAAGAGTAAAGAGAAGATCGGTTACTCTGAAGGTTCCTTCACAAAAGATCTCTTGCCAAGAATGGGTTTTGTTGAAGATAGACTTCTTCCCTTTAATTCACCCGAATCGTATGAAGAAGCAATGTCGAATCAATCCATTGCTGCTGTTGTGGATGAGATCCCTTACCTCCAAGTCTTTCTGAACAAGTACTGTGACAACTACACAATGGTCAATCTACCCAACAAGACAAGCGGATTTGGATTTGTAAGTCCTCCTCACTTGATACACGGAGTAAATCTTACCGAAAAAAAAATCCAAGTATTATTTTTTTTCCAAATTCTTTTTTTCTTGGAAAATTAAAGGTTGTTAGTTTACTGCTCAAGGAACAAAACCAACTTATAATAATAATGTTCAACACAATTATACAGGTATTTCCGAAAGGCTCTCCTCTAGTCACTGACCTCTCTAGGGCAATTCTCAACATAACTGAAGGGGATACAAGCACAAGGATAATGCAAAAATGGTTTGGTGAGCCATTGTCATGTCCGAAACAAGATAAGCCCTTCTTTTCCCAAAGACTTGACATCATAAGCTTTTGGGGCTTATTTCTCATTACTGGTGTGACATCAGTGTTCTGTTGCCTGATACATTTAGCTATGTTTGTAAAGCAAAACATGCACAATATAAGGCGCATTACTTCTGTAAGTTCTTTCAGATCAAGCCTTCGTTCAGTGGCAAAGCTATACGATGACAAAGACTTATCTAGCCATACATTCCGGAAAACGCAACCGAGTTCCCCTAACAGTTTTCATCCAGACACTCCGATGAGCATATCAAATCACGGTGGACCATTTTCATCTGAGCAGATGAGTCCTGTCAGAGATGAGGCGGAAATGCATAGCAATGCCGGAAACGAAACCCCAAATCATGGAAATACTTAGATCTTATATATATTGCTGAATATATGTAAATTGATAATTGTCAGTGTAGTATGTAATTTTTTTACTGATAGGTATGTTACAAAATTTGTCATTTGGGACTGAGTGATGAAGTTTGGATTTGTTGAAAAAGGATCAAAAAAATATAAAATGCTATATTTGTAATTGTAAAATAATATAAAAATCTAGAAAGAAAAGAAATTCGCATTAATTAGCTCCCACTTAATAAAATTTCCCGCAAATGATTTTTTTTTTTTTTTTTTGTGCAAACAGTCAGTCTCATATTGCCACATATTTCTGTTAAAATACTTAAATTCAAAATAAGATTCGAAAAATATGATTAAATTTTATTTCAAAAAATAATGTTAGGATTGTCAAATATATAAATTTTGACAAATGTCTAATTTAAAAATAATTACTTCTTAATTTATTTAATTTAGATTTCTATTGGCTTAACTGGACATGCAATTCGTATCACGGAAGGTAAATAGGTAATAGAATATTTCTGTTTGGGTCTGGACCGTCCAATGAGAATATGCAAGACTATTAAAGAGGCCCCGTGCATTCCACCTTGAACCGGATTGGCATAGATTCCGATCGGACGGCCATGATCGAAACAGAAATATTTTGTTACTCAGAGGATACGGATTCAAAAAAACGCATTTGATATCGGTCCCTCAAAATTAGCCTTTTTTATTTTATGGTCTTCGTTATCCACTTATCCGTTGAAAATAATATAATTCGATTATGTTCCTTTGAAAGGTGCCATTAACTAACAAATTAATTATTTAATTAAATATCAATCCGGAAATATTCGTTTCACTAACGTCTATTTATAGATTATTTGATTATTTTAGTTGTGCAGTCACTGTCATGAGCTGGCGCACTTGTGTTTCTTCAAATTTGCACGTATAACTAAACTACCCATAAACCTAGAAGACGAATTCAGATTATCCAGTGCAATACCTGACCGTGTAGAATGATCTGAGTTGTCAGTTTATACTGGCACGAACTTATTCTGAATAGATAACGGAATTCCCTCATTTGAAAAAAAAAAAGAAACATTAATTTGTAGCTATCTAGTGATGTACGTTGTCATTTGCATTGGTCCATAGAATATTTAACTTATAGGACACTACTACTTTAATCATCCCAAAAATAGATGTACGTAAGTTCATATGAATAATAATATTTATATGATAATATATTTAATTAACTGATCTTTGTATGACCAGTCTAATGTGAGAGTTTTCTATGTTTGAAATAAAAAATGGAAAAAATATTAAGCTGTACGTATTTTCTAGGAATTTGCCAACACAATTAAATGAACCCGATTTTTTTATTTATATCCAAAAAATAAATAAAATTTTAAAAAATATCTAAATCTTGACTGAAATTCAAAAACTATCCAAACCGGTGCTTCAATAACCGGAATAGGTGCTTCTTTCCGGTCAACCAATTTCCAGATATAAAAAAATGGTCCGGTTAATGGTTAACCGGAAATGTTATCTGTATAGTACAATTTTAATATAAATCCGGTTAAGGGTGCACCGGTTTTGGTTTTTTTTTTTTTTTTAAAACATAATTTTTTATTTTTTATTTTTTGTATTAAAATATTAGAAATATTGAATATATTTATTTGAAAATAGATGGAATACAATATAATTTGATTTATTAGAAATATTGCAACAAATAACTCAGATCAATATTTTTCAGGCCGGATTTTTCGCGACTGTAAGAAAAATTAATATATTTATTTATGTGTTATTGGAAAAAAATAAAAATGCTTTGATTGTCAGTTATTGATCACAGCTCAAAAGTCACTTCTAGGTAATCCAGAAAATATTGTGATATTTCTAGTACATTTGGAATTAGCTAGAAGTAACTTTTGAACAGGGATCAATAACTCACAATTCAAGCATTTTTTATTTTTTTCCAATAACACATAAATAAATATATTAATTTTTCTTACAACCGCAAAAAATCCGACCTGAAAAATATTGATCCGAGTTATTTGTCGCAATCTTTCTAATAAATCAAATTATATTGTATTCCGTCTATTTTCAAAGAAATATATTCAACATTTCTAATATTTTAATACAAATTTTTTTTTCTGTTTTAAAAAAAAAAAAAAAAAAACCGGTGCACCTTTAACCGGATTTATATTAAATTGCACTATTCAAATAACCTTTCCGATTAACCATTAGCCGGACCATTTCTTTAAATCCGGGAATTGGTTAACCGGAAAGAAGCACCTATTCTGGTTATTGGAGAACCAGTTTGGATAATTTTTGAATTTCAATTAGGATTTGGATATTTTTTTTAAAATTTAATTTATTTTTTGGATATAAATAAAAAAATTGGTAAATGAACACTTCAAGCATTTGGACTGTGTTTGGTACGAATTCAGATCCAGTGAAGTAACTTAATTTTTGCGTTTTAGATCTGAACCATTTGATTTGAATCTGTGACAATTTATCCAAAGTGGAGTGCACATACACATTCCAAACAATGAATCCTAAATCTTGAGACCAGTTTCCAATCATTTTATTTTTTAGGAAACATAATAAAAGAGCCGACACCAGACAAGAAAAAGAAACAAAAGGACCCAGCAAATATGCCACATGGAGGATAGTTTTTCCCAGTACTCTGCAAAGGATCAATTTCAGCTTTTTGACCTCGAGGGACGGATTCGAATCGGACCGTCTCAATCCAAAACCAAAAAGTTGAGTTACTTTAGGGGATCCAGACCCATATAGTACTGAGGTCAACTTCTTTTCTGGAAAATTATTTCCATTATATAAAACATGGAGAGAGTTCCAAGCTTACAGATTATTATTATTTTTTTTCTTAAAAATATTGAGCTAAAGTTTTTAAATTTCATACTCCTCTTATTACAATAGAGGAGTTTTTTCATCTGAATTTAAAACTCAAGACCTCCCACATCAAAAATTATGTGTTTTTATCACTAGACCAAAAGTTAATTCTTGAAATTGTCATTAGTTACTGCTGGGAGAAATGCATTTGACCGGTAAGCTACTGATACACATGAAAATTGGAAGTTTTATTCATGAAACGTATAACATTAGCCAAATTAATTTGAAGAGAAAAATATTAAAATTTAAATCTAAATTATTTGAATTAAATCATTGTTCAATTTTTTTTTTCTGTTAAGCAGAAACTGCGCTCCACGTTGTTAAACAAACAGGTAGAAAATTCTGATCTATGATTTATTCAAACACTAAAATAAGGTGTCTTTACTCCTAAATTTTGTATAAATATTTAAATGGTCTAGCTAGTAGCTGAAGTGGTCAGCAGGAAGATTTATACACGTTAGATTTTATATATACAAATGGTTCAGTTTTTCTTTAATAATTTTAACAGTTGAAAAGACAAATTGAAATGACCAAAATTCCTAAATATTGTAATGTAATATTTATCAATGCATAAATTAAATAATTAATTATTTTATTACTCATGATACATTGAGTCTTTCATATCTTGATTCGGTCAAAAAAAAAAATAAACCAAATAAAAAATTGTTTGTTATGGATTGTTTTGTGGTTTTAGTGATAAACTTAATTACTCAGTCAGATTTCCTAATTAATTCATAGATTCACGTGGTTTTGTTTAAATTCTCTAAACTTTGAAAAATAATCTATGTAAGCTAATTTTTGTTCAGTTGAAAAATAATGAAGAATCTACCACACCTTAATTTTCTCTTCTTAGTCCTGATTTATTCAGCACTTGTTCGTGGAGCTGATGAGAACAGTACAAGTGAAATCAGAGATGCAAAAGTGGGTGTCATATTGGATACTTCTTCATGGAATGGTGGCCTCAGCTGGAGCTGCATGAAGCTGGCCTTGGAAGAATTCTATGCATCGCATCCGAATTACACCACAAGAATCTCCTTTGTGTTAAGGGACTTGAAGAACGACAGTCCCGATCGTGCTGACAATGCAAACAGTGATGTCTTTGGTGCTGCAGTTGCTGGTTTGTTTCCTTCTGCTTATTGATTTTTTTATGATTATTTAATTTACGAAGCAGAAAAGGGGACGCTGCGGAACAAATGTACAAATTAAAGGAATTCAAACTTAACTGGAAAAATAGAACAGAAAACATTACATTTCTCTTAAGTTTTTTTTTATTATCACCTAAAACATATTGAATACACATTATTTTGTTGAATAATCAAAGTTAGAAATGTCCTTACTATGAAACTTTCCGTACTTTTGTGCAATAATCTTTAGGGTTATCTCTGTTTTTTATTTTTATTTTTTTGCAAGCATACAATGTTCAGAAGATTGCACAAAAGAAGGAAAAAAAAGAAAAAGAAAAAAGAAGCTATAAACAAAAACACATAAAAAAACCTAAGAAAACCCCAATGATGCACTCTACTAATTAGAAGCAGTTCCTCTGTTAAAGTTTTTTCTGCCTTAAGTTTCGTTCCAATATTCTAGTTTGCTCTTCATTCTTGAAACAAGACAGTCATTTATTGTTTGCGAAAATTGCAGCTTTGGATCTTCTGAAAAACATCCGAGTTGAAGCAATCATCGGACCACAAACATCAACTCAAGCAAAATTTCTCATCGAACTCGGGAACAAATCAAATGTACCGATCATTTCATTCTCAGCAAATAGCCCATCTATTTCTTCCTGCCAAACTCCTTCATTCGAACCTCTTGGAATGACTCATCCCAAGCTGTCGTCATCGCCTCTATTCCCCAATTCTTCAACTGGACGGACGTGGTGCCCGTTTTTGAGGATAATGACTCTGGCAACATGTTTGTCCCATACCTAGTTGACACTTTACAGGGAATTGATGCATTTGTCCCATACCGGTGCAAAATCTCCTCTTGGGCAAGTGATAGTGAAATAAATGCAGCCCTTGATTACCTGAAGGCCAACAGAACCAGAGTATTTGTTGTTCACATGTCGTACAAATTGGCACTTAAATTTTTCTCAAGTGCTAAAGAGAAGAACATGGTCACTGATGATTTTGTTTGGATTACAACATACGGGTTAACAGATATTGTGGATCTTGCCGGGTCAAATGTGAGCAATGTGATGCAAGATGTTTTGGGTATTCAGCCATTCATACCAAATACAACAACGCTTCAGAATGTTTCCATGAAATTGAGAAAGAAATACCAGATTAACAGAGGGCCTGCAGTTTTTGGTTTATGGGCATATGACACCGTGTGGTTGGTGGCTGAATCAGTTGAGCATCTAAGACAAGTGAATTTATCCTTTAAAGCCTCTGATTCACTGTACAACTCAACTGATTTTTCAAAAATTGGGGTTTCCGAGATGGGGCCAAATCTGAAAGCTTCTATAGAATCTACCAATTTTATCGGAATAAGCGGTGATTTTAAACTGGTTTACGGCCAATTACAATATGGTTCCTTTGAGATAACTAGTGTTGTTGGTGCATATAGTGATCCAGTTGGAAACTGGACTAGGGGTAATATTTCAATTAATTGGCCAGGAAAGAACTGTGATGTACCGAAGGGGTGGCAATGGCCGACCAGTGGAACACTTTTGATTGGAGTCCCTAAGAAACCTGGATTTAGAGAATTTGTGCATCCTGACAATACAGCCGAACACCATTTCTCTGGCTATAGCATAGAGGTGTTTGAAGCTGCGATTAAAAAACTGTCTTACGGTGTCCCTTACAAATTTGAAGAGTTCACTGTACCTTATGACGAGCTTGTGTACCAGGTTTCTCAAAAGGTGTGTTTGCTTTGTTTTTTTTCTTCAAATTTTTCTAAAATATATTCTAATTAATGATGTTCACTCTTTGTTTTATTTCCAGATGAGAGTTGAAAATTGAAATGTCTTCATTTTTTGTCTCTATTGAGTTTTCACTTTTTACTATTCTAATAATAGAAATTCTAAAACTTATGTCAAAATTAAAATATTTGATATTATTTTCCAAACAATTGACATAATATGTTATAACTTCACGATTTTGTTTTCACAAAAATCAATAAGTTGAAAAATCAGTGTTAAGAAGTTATCCAAATTAGTGTATTGCAAGCTCTTCATAACAAGAAAAACAAATTTGAAATAACATAATTTTTGAAATGTGGATAGAGAAAATAGTATAGATCAACAACTTTATTTTGACGTTTATGTTTTAAATTTTAAGTTACTGCAATTTTAATAAATAAATAAAATATAATGGAAGCCAAAAAATGGACATATTTGAGCCCTTCTCTTTGTAGATAGGCTCTCAAAAAAAATCTTAAATTAGCTATAGCAAGTTAAATTAATTAGTGTCTCAATATTATCCTTGATGTACAGAAATATGATGCTGCTGTCGGTGATATCACTATCTTGGCCAACCGCTCCCTGTATGTCGATTTCACGTTTCCTTACACCGAGTCGGGAATACGCATGCTCGTCCCGATAAAGGATGTGAACAACAAATCCCCATGGGCCTTCTTGGATCCAATGACTAAAGAATTATGGCTCATCACTGGTTCATAGAGCACCGAGTAAACCACGAGTTTAGAGGAGATCCTGCGAACCAAATGGGATCTATCTTCTACTTTGCTTTTTCCACACTAGTTTTTGCTCACAGAGAGAGGTTGGTCAGCAATTTGTCACGGCTTGTGTTGATAACATGGATCTTTGTTGTGCTTGTCTTACAGCAGAGCTATACTGCAAGCCTTACCTCAAACCTAATGGTTGAACGACTCCAAGCGACAATGACAAATGTAGAACAACTTATCAAAGAAGGGCAGAACGTAGGATACTTGATCGATTCATTCATGCCACATCTTTTGGAGCGACTGGGGTTCAATGAAACGAAGATAACTCGTTTATCAACCCCAGATGAGTATAACGAGGCACTATCCAATGGAACAGTGGCAGCTATTGTTGATGAGGTACCATATCTAAGGGTGTTTCTCAAGAAGTATCCTAAGAATTATTCCATGGTTGGGCCGACTTACAAGACTGGTGGATTCAGATTTGTACGCTCACTCTCTCTCTTTCTCTCTCTCTCATTTTAAAAGCTTGGCATGGCCTGAATTTCTCTCTCTCTCTCTCTACCTTGTCTCTACACCCACCCACACACACATGTGGGTGATGCAATCATTCCAGGTATAGCAGGAATAGCAGGGATAACATGGTATTTGGGATCGCTCAATTTTGTTTGGATGGTACATTCAAATCGCAATGTTTGGCCAAGCATTGATTCAGTGATTCAAATTGTTTTAGGAGGTTAATTTTATATAAATTGGTACATTTCATGCTAGTATGTGTGTATGGTAATCAGTAACCATCTCTAAATAACAAACATGCATGGATGTACCACACTTGCTAGAACAAAATTAACTTATGCATTGATACCACTAAATACATAAATGAAGCATACCTTCTAAACATAGTACCGTGATCATGCTTTTCAGTTTTCATCTAAATTGACTTCTTTTAGATTTTTTTCTTAATTTTAATCATAGCATATGTCTCCCTTTTTTGTCATTAATTCTTTGCTTAGGCATTTCCAAAAGGATCACCATTAGTGCCAGATGTGTCAAGAGCAATCCTGGAAGTCATGGAGAGTGATAAGATGACAAAACTTCAGGAAGAATATTTATACAGCAACTGTACCTTCACTGATAAAGGAGACACCACAAGTTCCACCAGCCTCACATTCCATAGCTTCATGGGTCTATTTCTTTTAACGGGAGTCTCATCCATTTTAGCCCTAATCATCCACATGTTTTTTTCTATCTACCAGCGACACAATCGTTCGACAAGTACTGAAGCTGCACAAAATCGTCTCAAGAAGGATGAGAGAAGAGAAGAAGATCAGTTTAACAGGGACACAATGACATCACCTAATTTTAGCGATAATGTGGAGATCACCATAACTTCATCTGATTCTGAAAATGACTTTGGTGAAACTTCAGATGATGAAGGGACACCAGGAAGGGAAATTTCAAATAACAAGATCGCGATGCCTTCCTTTGGAGAAATACATGAACATACCATGGAGAGATCAAATGAATAAATCCGTGCAAGTAAAAGAATTATCCACGCTGGTTATATATGTTATTTTGTTATGTATCATAATCGTGTTAGAGGATGATGACCCCTGTTATCTGGCACTTACGGTGTCGATTCTCCAACTTTTTTATTCTTCTAGACATAATTTGATAACTAAATTTCAAATTACAATGTACATAATTTGAGAATTAAATTTGGAAAATCATTGATTTTGTTATGCTCAGATTACATGCCTAAATATCTCGTTTGTCATCTTTTACAAACATAAATCAATTTAGAATAGAAAACTAAACATTTTTAGTAGGTCTCACTAGGAAGAAGAATATTGACCAAAAGAAGCAACTGAAGCAGCTGGCTTGAGACGATTATGTCAAAGTCTTTGAAGACCCAAAAGTCTGAAACTACATTTTTCCTTCTCTGAGTTTGTATTGGGTGATACTCCACAAAAAATAAAAAATAGAGACACAAGGATATGACACGAAATGATATAATAAAAAGAAAAGACGATGATAAAATTTATCCAACACCTCTACATTCTATTATTTTTATTTTGAAGGTTATTGTCTTGACGCCACTAACAATTGTATTAATAAAAAAAAATTACAAGGTAATTATTAAATTCATACGTATATACGGAAACAAAAAGAGTACCTCGTTTCTAACAAATATAGGAACATCTGACTCAATGAGTCCAATCTAATATATATATATATATATTGAGGAGGGATCCAATTACACCATTTTTTGGTGACACCGAATTACACTCTCCATTTTCAAAGTTTTCAAATCCCAAACAGTCAATCCAAACTGTTCAACATAATGGATATGTTAAAATATGCTTGGAAATCAAATTTTATAATTTTTGGAATTTTTTTACTATTTATTAAGTATTTAACAAAATCGCTATATTCAGGCCGTTGAATTTTTGTACCCACCTTAATAAATAGTAAAAAATTCAGAAAAATATAAAATTTGATTTGCAAGCATATTTTAACATATTCATCAAGTTGAACGGTTTGGATTGACTATTTGAACTTTATAAACATAGGGGTGTAATCCGGTGTCACCAAAAAAGTTGTAATTGGATCTCTCCTATATATATATGAGATGGACTACAGTGAGTTGCAAAGTAAAGTAACTATTTTACTTGACACTCATATTTTGTGATTTAAAAATTCAAACGACCGATCCAAGCCGCTCAACATGATCTCCATATTGAAATGTGCTTGAAGACCAAATTTTACATTTTTTGGAACTTTTTTACTATTTATTAAGCAATTTTGAAAATCATTGATCCGATGGTCCAGAATTTTTTACTGTTTACAGCAAAACAGCAGTTTTCAAAATTGCTTAATAAATAGTAAAAAAATTCCAAAAAATGTAAAATTTGGTCTCCAAGCACATCTCAATATGGAGATCACATCTAATGGTTCTGATCAGTCGTTTGGACTTTCAAAATGAAAATACGGCGTGAAGTAGAAATACATTTTACTTCGCAACTCACCGTAGCTCATCTCATATATATATAGGCTGTGGCTAATTTGTTGCCGGCAGTCATTTCTGCCGGCAGTGCTGCCGCTGTTTTTTTTATTTTGTAATGCCCAAACAACAAATCCAAACTGTTAGATGTTTAATCTATATTATAATCTACTTGGAGATCAAATTTTACATTTTTTTGAATTTTCTTACTATTTATTAAGCTGGTTTGAAAACCGTTGATTTCAATGCTGCAGAAATTTACTGAAATCATCAATTTTCAAACTAGCTTAATAAATAGTTAAAAAATTCCCAAAAAATGTAAAATTTGGTCTCCAAGTAGATTATAATATAGATTAAACATCTAACGGTTTGGATTTGTTATTTTGACATCACAAAATAAGAAAAATGACAGCAGCACCTCTGGCTAAAATGCTGCCGGCAGCAAATTATCCGGACCCTATATATATATACTAGTATCTTGTTCGTGCGTTGTGATACCTCGCATATTTAGCCTATATTTGACTTGATTTCGTACCAAATTCACGTTCTAAATTGTCAAAATCACGTGCATTTCATTGATATATCCTTAGAATTTGGTACTGCTGAGAGTTTGTTTGTTTTCTGCAGGATTGGAGCAAAATACACGAAGAAATGGCGTTTTTGGACTCTCTGGTACGGCCCTTACCAGGCTTGGTACGGCCCTTACTAGATTTGGTACGGCCCTTACCAAGCTTAGCCGATCCAGCCTCCCTTCCATCTTGTACGGCCTAGCCGTACCACTTTGGTACGGGCCATACATAGATGCCGCCTGACAGAATTCAAATCTTGGCAGAGGCTATTTAAAGCGAGGGATCTCTCCATTTTCGGGGGATTCCATTCCATTCCAGATTGAGAGCTCAGAGAAAGGGAGAAAGAGAGCAAAGGAGCAAGGAGAGAAGAAGAAGGAAGAGGAAGAGGCAAAAATCGACGGATCAACCTCTTCTCCACATCCGATCTTCGATCTAGTTCTATCATGCCTCTCTTTATCTCTTTACTTGTATTTCTGGATAGATCCATGACTTGTGAGTAGTAGATCATTGTTTCTAGGGTTTGAAGATGGATTTTCTTGATTTGTGTTGCTTTTCTTGATTTGGATCTTGTATGAACTCTTTTGATTGAATTGATTGTGTATTTGCTTGTCTTGATTGCTTTGTCTTTCTGTGATTGCATATGGTGTGCCTATAGTGGTAGATCAACCCTAACAAGGTCATGTGACCATTGCCTTCTCTCAACCAAACCAATCCCTTTAGGTAGACTTGTTCGAATTGAAACCGAAAGGTTGAATTCTCCCCTAATTGACAGATTAGAGGATACCTTAGATCTCCAATCAATCAACTAGAGGATCTGGACCAAAACACGAGAGTTGAGGTTTAGAAACCCTAGAAGGTGAAGAATTGACTCCAAAACCTAGATCTTGAACCAACAAACGAGAGTTGAGGTTTAGGAACCTTAGGTATGGTCAATTGAACCTTTCTGAAGAGTTTAATACGAGTTACCAGCAAGAAATGCATCAACTCGAACTTGTAAGCTCTGTACTGGTACATCAGTACAGGTCTTACAAGAGTGGTGCGGCCTACCCGTACCAAGCCCCACTCGGCTTGGTCGGACCAGGTTGGTGCGGCCTAGCCGTACCAACTTGGTAAGACCCGTACCACTAGAGGCAAATCAGAGATGAAGTCTGAAACCCTTGAAACATCTTTTATCCCAAATCAAAACACAGTTTATACCTTTCCTTGCACATTTACTATTCTGTTACATTGTTTGATTGCTTGAGTCGATTATTTAGGAAAACTAAGTACCAAAACTCCCTCTTTCTCACTTCTAGTCTTCAGTCGAGATAAGTAAATATCTAGATAAAGGAACCGTCCCTGTGGATCGATACCCGATTATACTCCTCGATAGGGTTGTGCACTTGCAACCCTAATCGGAAGGTGTAACCGCGGTTTTAAAAGGTACGCTCCCAAGCGTACCGAAACTTGCGTTGCGCTTTCACGCAAACACGTTGTAACGGAGTTATATTATAAAATTGAACTTTAAAATTGAACATATAGATATATAAATAATAAATAGTAGTAGAAGATAGCATACACAATTTTTTTTTTTTAGGATTATTTCTAACACAAATAATCCATGTATACTAAATTCAAACAAGGAACAAATAATTGTTTTATTTCTTCATTCAACACTAATGGTGAAAAAGCATATTCTTATTTATTTATACCAAACAAGTATTGGTTATTAAAACTAACTTAATAAAGATGAACATAAATTGTTGTCGAAATAAGATGAGTGAAACTATAGTAAATTCTATCATTTTCTTTAGATTTTTTTATTGTATTTCGAGATTTTCAATCAAGAGATTTTGAAGGTTAAAACCACAATTGGCTAGTATGGTTCTGGTAATCTAGTTAGGCTTTAAATTTTATGTTTTCAACATTTTGGTGATGTTTGGTTTTGGACTAAAGTTAATGAGGCCTAACTTGGTTATTCCAACTTAGGCCGATTTAAATTATTCACATTTGGTTGATATGTAAAATTATACCTTGACTTAAATTATTCCTTGTTTGGTAAGAATTTGATGGCTTAAGGCATGATTTGATATTACAAATTATTTTGTCTTATATAATTTGTAATATCAATAATAAAACAATTCTTCGTATTTTTCTTTTTTATTTTGATTGATAGAAATTGTACAAGAAAATGAGTTATGTATAAATTAATTCTATATCTTAGAGATGCACATTGTATTTAATGAATCTTATTTAATTAAAGTTATATGTGTACCAATTTATTTGTCAAAAATGTGTTAGGTTGATGAAGAAAAAATTTATTAATTTGTAGTACAATTTAAAAAATATTTTATTTAATTATTTTCTAGATTGCATATTTTTGTTGATTTAGAAAGTTATGCCATTTAAAAAAATATTAATTTTATAATTGATAAAGTTATAAGTTTTTTATAAGTAAATGAAAAAAAATTTGCTCATTTTATATTCCTTAAAAAGTGATTAAAAATAATAAAAATAATGAAAAGTTAGATCTCATACTCAATTAAAATTAAACCACCTAGAGAGGTGGTTAGTTTAGGCCAATTTAGTCTGGTCTAAAGATCGGCTTATTCCGTCTTAGTCGAGCTTAATTAAATCACATTTGGTGGAATAAGTGAGGCCTAAAGCCCTTATTCCACAGTTTAGTCCACAACCAAACATGACCATGTCTTTAATTTTGAAATGTAATAAGTTTCAAGAGAAATTCAAAAAATGCACTTAATTTATCATATTTGGATGGATGATAAATGTAGATGGTGATTTTTGTGACTTGTGCAAAGATCATGAAAAAGCAGGTATGTATGAGCATTAGAAATTTATGTAAATAAGTTTTGATAAATGATGCTAATATGCAACTATAGTCATAACCTATATGAATTGAGTTTGAACATAACAGTGAACGTACAATTTGGCTAGACATAGACCCCTTTAATATAACTTAATTTACTTACCAAGTAATATGAAAAGAGAGTTTATTCGCTTTTTGGAGGCCTTAATTTTTTCCATATGCCATAGGGGTTTGTATAGAAACAAATAAAAAGAAATAAGGAAACAGAGAAAAATTTGATTTCATACAAAGAAGGCGAAATAAGAAAACAAGGAAACTAATAAAAAGTCACTGAAAGACAATGTATTTAATTTTAATTGTAACATATTGTATAGTCATATGTGTGGTGAGTATATTGTTCGCGTGAAAGTGCAAAGCAAGTTTCGGTACGCTTGGGAGCGTACCTTTTAAAACCGCAGTTACACCTTCCGATTAGGGTTGCAAGTGCACAACCCTATCGAGGAGTATAATCGGGTATCAATCCACAGGAACGGTTCCTTTATCTAGATATTTACTTATCTCAACTAAAGACTAGAAGTGAGAAAGAGGGAGTTTTGGTACTTAGTTTTCCTAAAGAATCAACTCAAGCAATCAAACAATATAACAGAATAGTAAATGTGCAAGGAAAGGTATAAACTGTGTTTTGATTTGGGATAAAAGATGTTTCAAGGGTTTCAGACTTCATCTCTGATTTGCCTCTAGTGGTACGGGTCTTACCAAGTTGGTACGGCTAGGCCGCACCAACCTGGTCCGACCAAGCCGAGTGGGGCTTAGTACGGGTAGGCCGCACCACTCTTGTAAGACCTGTACTGATGTACCAGTACAGAGCTTACAAGTTCGAGTTGATGCATTTCTTGCTGGTACCTCGTATTAAACTCTTCAGAAAGGTTCAATTGACCATACCTAAGGTTCCTAAACCTCAACTCTCGTTTGTTGGTTCAAGATCTAGGTTTTGGAGTCAATTCTTCACCTTCTAGGGTTTCTAAACCTCAACTCTCGTGTTTTGGTCCAGATCCTCTAGTTGATTGATTGGAGATCTAAGATATCCTCTAATCTGTCAATTAGGGGAGAATTCAACCTTTCGGTTTCAATTCGAACAAGTCTACCTAAAGGGATTGGTTTGGTTGAGAGAAGGCAATGGTCACATGACCTTGTTAGGGTTGATCTACCACTATAGGCACACCATATGCAATCACAGAAAGACAAAGCAATCAAGACAAGCAAATACACAATCAATTCAATCAAAAGAGTTCATACAAGATCCAAATCAAGAAAAGCAACACAAATCAAGAAAATTCATCTTCAAACCCTAGAAACAATGATCTACTACTCACAAGTCATGGATCTATCCAGAAATACAAGTAAAGAGATAAAGAGAGGCATGATAGAACTAGATCGAAGATCGAATGTGGAGAAGAGGTTGATCCGTCGATTTTTGCCTCTTCCTCTTCCTTCTTCTTCTCTCCTTGCTCCTTTGCTCTCTTTCTCCCTTTCTCTGAGCTCTCAATCTGGAATGGAATGGAATCCCCAAAAATGGAGAGATCCCTCACTTTAAATAGCCTCTGCCAAGATTTGAATTCTTTCAGGCGGCATCTATGTACGACCCGTACCAAGGTGGTACGGCCAGGCCGTACAAGATGGGAGAGGCTAGATCGGCTAACTCTGGTATGGCCTGTACCAAGCCTGGTAAGGGCCATACCAGAGAGTCCAAAAACGCCGTTTCTTCGTTTATTTTGCTCCAATCCTGCAGAAAACAAACAAACTCTCAGCAGTACCAAATTCTAAGGATATATCAATGAAATGCACATGATTTTGACAATTTAGAACGTGAATTTGGTACGAAATCAAGTCAAATATAGGCTAAATATGCGAGGTATCATATATTTTGTAACTATATTTAGTCTTCTACATGTAAAAAATATGTATTTAATTAAAAGAAGACACATTATTTGATTGGAGGACTGAGATTAAATCTAAAATTTCATCTTTCAATCGTAGCCATTGGCGAATCGACACCCAACGTGCTTAATAATAGAATTAGATATATATATATATATACACACACACATGTATATGTATATATATGTATATACACACATGTTTTTCTCCACATGTTCTTCATATTGAAATGTGGTTGTAGACCAAATTTTATATTTTTTGGAAATTTTTTGCTATTTTTTTAGAATTGTTCAAAATCAGTGTTTTTAATTAAATAAAATAATAATAAAAAATTCAGAAAAATACTGATTTTATGAAGTTCAGATTGACTATCTAAAGTTTGAAAGTAGAGATATGAGCGCAAATTAAAACACTCACTTTAATTTGCAAAGCATGGTAGCCTTACTCTATATATATATATATAGAAAGAGAGAGATGGCCTATGGTGTATTGCAATGCATAGACACCTTTGTATATTGGATCATAAGTTACTGATTGAAAGTCCAAATGACCGATCCAAACCGTTCATCTTGTTCTCCATATTAATATGTACTTGGAGACCAAATTTTACATTTTTTTAAATTTTTTTACTATTTATTAAATCACTTTGAAAATCTGAAAATCCGGGTGAACAGTAAAAACTGTAAAAAAATTTGGACCACCGGATCGGCAATTTTCAAAGTGGCTTAATAAATAGTAAAAAAAATCCAAAAATGTAAAATTTGGTCTCCAAGTATATATTAATATAGAGAACAAGATGAACGGTTTGGATCGGTCATTTGAACTTTGAATCGGCGATTTATGGTCCAATGCACAAGGATGCCTATGCATTTCAATGCACCATAGCCCATCTCTATATATATATGTATGTATGTATGTATGCATATATATCAATGGTTTAAATAGCGTTTATCGCGAAATAGCGTACGGGTTAAAAAAATTGCGCTATGCTCAAATAGCGGCGCTATAGCGCGGAATAGCGCACTATAGCGGCTCTATTTGGGCATAGCGCCATAGCCTTTTTAGTCGGAAAACGCTATAGCGCACTATTTAAAACACTGATATATATATAGAGAGATAGGACGGATCCAATTACACAATTTTATGGTGACACATCTTGACACCATATTTTTATAAGTCATTTTTGCAATTTAAAAATTCAAATAGTCGATCCAAGCCGTTCAACGTGATGTCCATATTAAAATGTACTTCAAGACCAAATTTTACATTTTTGAAAATTTATTACTATTTATTTAGAATTTTTTTTAAAATTGTTGTTTTTCAATAGTCCAAAATTACCTCAAAACAACAATTTTGTACACATCTTAATAAATACTAAAAAATTTTCAAAAAATGTAAAATTTGGTCTCCAAGCACATTTTAATATGGAGATCATGTTTAATGGTTCGGATCATCTGTTTGGATTTTAAAATCACAAAAATGACTTGTAAAAATATGGTATCAAGATGTGTTACCATAAAATGATGTAATTGGATCCCTCCTCATATATATATGTATATATTTTTAACGGTTGAAAAGGAGAAATGCAAGTGTCACATTTCATCATATCCTAAGTGAATCGGCTTCAATGATGAATATCCAAATATATATATTTTTTAAAATTCGATAGAAAAAAAGAATCAGTGGTTGTCACATTTAATTAATTCAGAATTGGATCTTCATCATTGAGACTGATCCATTTCTAATCTAATTTTCTGGGGCATCTATATTCCAGATTTTTCCATCAATATCTATTTTGTTTTTTAAAATAAAATATATCGATGGATCTGAACCATTGAGTCCAATTGATCATATATTTGAATCGAACTCATTGAGTCAGATGAGTTAGATCATTCTATATTTATTGAAAATAAGACACTATTTTTGTTTCTGTACGTGTGATTTTAATAATTTCTATAGATAAAAAATTTCCGATTTTGTATGGGAGGGTTGTCAGTGACATCCTACACGGACTGGTATAGGTACAGAGCAATAGGGGATCAGCATTGATGAGTCTTGCTTGGGTCAAGCAGCCAATGAATGCATGGTCCTTCTGGTCCCATGTCAAGACATCTCGCCATCATTTATCAGAAATTTCCATGGACTACTAGTCACGGACCTACTATGACCTAGTACTACTAGTCACGCACCTACCAAGACATGTCTTCGGAGTAGGGATTCAAATCTGCTATTCATCCATTCGAACAGTTCAAAATCGATCACACGGCTTCATTTAAATCTGACTCATTTTAATAGATTATATTTATATAAAATAAAAAGAAATTGAAGCCGTTTGATCAATTTTGAACGGTTCAGATAAAAGAATAGGAGGGTGCTCATTTTCTTGAAACACTAGTGGAAAAACTGAAATCAAGATCGGCTTATCTGGATCGGCTGTAAGAATACTAATATCTATCAGTATCGGTTCTATCACTAAAACCGATACTAATAGCGATTGAAACCACAGCACCTGAACTAATTGCATCGGTTCTTAGCTTAGAACCGATCCTGATACTATCAGAATCAGTTCTAAGCTAAGAACCGATCCTAATACTTGATAATTAGTATGGTTCTGCAAAAAAAAAAAAAATAGTATCAGGAACGGTTGTTATAAACAACCGTTCCTGATATTATTATTTTTTTTCGTTTTTTTTTTGCAAAAAAAAAAAAAAAAATTAGTATCAGTAACGGTTGTTTATAACAACCGTTCCTGATACTATTTTTTTTTTTTTTTTTGCAAAACCATCTTTGAAAAAAAAAATAGTATTAGTATCGGTTGTTTCAAAAACCCGATACAGATAGTCCATTTTAGGTTTTTATTTTTCCGCGCTCATCCCTTCTCTCCTTGCGTCTCTCCATTATTCAAAATTACAACTCTCTCAACTCCTTGTCTCCTCTAGCCGCAAGTCTCCTCCTCTCCCTCCGTCTTGCCGTCTCCTCTCAGTCCGATCGGCTCAATAAAAAGAGTGCTCGGTGCTCAACGCAAGTGTGCTCGGCGCAATAAATCCACTCACTCGCTCAGTGCTCGGTGCTCGGTGCTTGGTGCTCGGCCCTCTCCTCTCAGTCCGCTCGCCTCTCACTTTAGGTAAATTTGCTAGATTAGTTTTGCTAGTTTAAGTAATTTCAAATTATCAAATCAATTCAATTCGGTTTCATTTAAATCAATTCGGCCATTTTAGTTTTGGATTGAAATTACATGGGATGGTATTCTGTTTTATCAAATCAATCCGGTTTCAATTCTTTGGATACCATAAATCCTAAAAGAATAATATTGCAATTTTTCAATCCGGTTTCAGTTCTGCACAAAAAAAAAAAGTATCAGCATCGGTTGTTTATAAACAACCGATCCTGATACAATTTTTTTTTTTTTTTTTTTACAGAACCAACTTTGAAAAAAAAAATAGTATCAGCATCAGTTGTTTAAACAACCGATCCAGATTATTGTAGTATCTGTGTCGCCCTCATCAGGATCGGTTGTGAACCGATACTGATATCTGTATATAACCGATGCTGATTCTATTTTTTCCAATGGTGAAAAGAACAGATTTGAATCCTCGGAGTAGGTCCGATGCCCATCGGACCTACTTTGATTCAATGGATCTAGTGACTATCCGATTGCATCAAGACTTGTGCGCTCTGTATTAAAATTTTTGCGTGTCTGTATCAATTTCCTTGAACACAGATCTAATAATCCTAAGGTATTAGAGCTGATTGAACCTAAAAGTAGGTCCAATGCCCATCGAACCTACTCCTATCTCCCAAGACATAGTACTACTAGTCATGGTTCAATTATTCAAATGATATGACAACTTGGATGGATGTGTAGCCGCAATCCTATAAACATTAGCAAGTAGCAACTATTAATTTTGACTATGTTCTAGCTATAAGGGGAATTTATTGATATATATTTTTTAATTTTTAAAAGAGGACGGTTCAAATGCCTTCATTTTTTGTACCTCTACCGTGCCTCTATTTTTTAAAACTTTAATAATTAAAAAGTTAAAACTTAAAAGTCAAAATAAAACCGTTAGATGTGATCTATGTTATTTTCTCTATGTGCTCATAAAAAGTTATCACATTTTAATTTTGTTTTTATGTGAATCAATAAGTTCAAAAATCAATGTCTAGAAATCATTCATATTAATGCATTTTTTACAAGCTCTTGATGCCAATCAAAATAAAATTGAAATGTCATAATTTTTTACACGTGCATAAATAAAATGACATAGATTATATCCAACGGTTTTATTTTGATTTTTAAGTTTTAAATTTTGAGTTATTAAAGTTTTAAAAAATGAAGGCATGGTGGAGGCACAAAAAATAGAGGCATTTGAACTCTCCTCTTTTTAAAAACATAATAAATATTTTGTCGGAAAGAAAATACATAATAATTTCATCGATCTCATAGAAAGAACTGATCAATCCTTCAGTCATTTCTAAGGAATCTTTATGTATTGAGACATTATTCTAGAGATAAAAATGGGACGGATAATATCTTATATGTGTTACATCCATATATATTAGAAAATTAGATATGGATACATAGATAGTTCTATTTTTTAATTATTTATTTTTTAATAGTAGATATATACTATATAATTTAATATATATATAGAGGAGGGCTCAAATGCTCCCATAATTATGCCCCAGTTTTCTCCCAAAATTTCAACGACACATCTAATTTTAGATGAGAGGTTCAGATTGTCTCTATCTGTGACTTTTTGTTTCCAAATTAAATGTGCGCTTCATCCGATTAGATCTCTCTGGTTCTCTTTTTGAGCAGTCGGTCTCCAGTTCTTACCAAAAATGGCTGATCGCGTCTCTTCGTCTCTTCTGACAGATACAGTCGCGAGCGCGCTCTCTCTCCTCTTGCCAGCGAATGTGAATTCGCTAATTCTACTTTGCAATCGGTCATGGATGAAGTCAATTCTTCACTGCCAAAATCTCAATGCTTGACTTCACCGCCAAAATCTCAAAGAATTGAGGTAATCTAATTTTTAAATTGAGCAATAACCATCTAACTTAGTAACAATTGATTTTAGCGGTGGTCAGGACATCAAAAGCATGGCACATGGAATTTAACTTGATCAAACTAATATTGTCTTTTTCTTACATGAAATTTTAAATCGAAGAGAAATAATGAAAAGATCTGTCTCCCTCTCTCTAGACGTAGCTCCACCTTCTTGCTCCTCCCTCCTCTCTCGACTCTTTGGAGCGGAAGCTGCACCCTTTCCGCCAGCTACGTGCCCCTATCGGCCCCAACCCCAACGCTTGCCTCCACCCCGTCGACCCTCCTATCCGTTTTGACACTGACTCCGACCCCAACGATGCACATGTATACCAAATTTATAGGTAATTGGAGATTTGGAGGCCATATATTTGAAATTATTTCCTTTCGTGATTGATATCAACCCATAATCAAGTTATTTCTTTTTGTTCATCAGATTTGATTTTTTTTTTATTGTTTTGTTTCAAAATTTGCCAAACTGAAAATTCTCCTTTTAAGATCGGGACTATTAAGTAATTGGAAAAACACAAATTGCTGGTGTTGAATGAAAAAACACAAATTGCTTATATTTGCTCGCTTCATGCTGACTTTTTGTTTTGCATAATCTATATTTTAAGACTCTTGAGATATTTTGGAGTAGCTTTAAAGATATTTTGTCTACTGCTATGACTTTACCTTTAATAAATATAGCTTCTTTTTTTGTTAGTTGTGCTGCCTTAGAGCTTGGAAAGCATTTCCATTCATGAGTGCAGCCAGGAGGATACTCAAATGGTGGAAGCGGTCAACCCAAACCTGACAAGAGGAGCAGCAGTAGATCCAATAGAGTAGCGTAATTGAAGTTAGCTAGTAGTTGTTAAATAAAGCCAGTCATTCTGTCAATTGAATGTTTTGTTAACTGGCATAGTTTTGTGTTGAGGTAAGCTGCTTGAACATCAATTTTAGGTTTAGTTTTGTGTGTGCCGGTACATGTACCAGTAGCCAGGAGTATTAGTTCTAGTGGGTAATTCTGTCATCAGTGGGGTTTCAAAACTAGATGATGTAATTAACAATTTTGCTAATGCAAATGGGCATTTGCCTTGTAAATGTCACTTATGATATCACTTTTAATATCAACATACTCATACTAGCTTGAAGATATATGATCAAGTTTGGAAGAAGATGACAATTCATCTCAAACTCTTAATCTCGTGCATACCTGAAGATTAGTAATTGAAAGCAAATGATGCCAAGTGACACACAACTAGAAATTAAAAAGTTCCTCGGAAAGAAAATGTTGAAATAAGAACTTGTAAAGTTTCAAAATAGAAACACATAAAGATAAGCAGTTCTTAATCAACCAAGCACATAAAAATAAACAATGAAAATACATAATCGGTATTCATAAAAATCACAGTTTCATTAAAAGACATATTTAATCGTCTTCATACAACACAAATTCACAAAAATATTCCTATCATTACATCTAAAATATTATTTCTATGACATATTAATCGAAATTAAGGATCTGACAAGCAGCTGCATCTTTTACCATTTAGTCCTTATCCCACATTAAAATACAATATCAACCAAATCCTTCTCAAAATAGTTCATAATAGGAATTTATAACAGCCAAAAGTAATAGTCCTTACAACATAACGAACAAAAAAAATAACAAGGAATTTATAATAGCTAAAAAAAATTCAACAGAAACTTTGCATTAAGCCCCCATAAAGTTGGTGAATTTGCCAAATGACTGAAAAACAGATAATAATAAAGTTGCAACATAATGAACAAAAAAATAACAAAAAAAATTTATAACAGCTAAAAAAAGTGAACCAAACATATAATTATGACATCTTATATAGGAAATTGTTTTCTATAGTCTTCAGTTATGCAAAAGTCAAACTATTACATTAACAACAGAAACTTGACCTTGAAAATAACAACAAAAACTAAGCTAAACATTTCATTCTTCAATTATGCTCTCTAGTCTCCAGTTGGTTTATTCTCCATACCATCAGCCCCTTTCCTCCGTTCACAAGTTGAAGAATAGTGGCCATATTGACCACAATTTTTGCACTGTCGTTTCGGCTTCTTCGAGTTTTCCATACCTATCTCAAAGCCACTTCTAAAATGTCCATTCTTCGACTCCGGACAATCTTCCTTCCTGCGACCTTTTGTTTTTGTAATGGGTGGATTGGCCAGCAAGGGTTGTTCAACAATGTTTTCAGCACGACCAATTGTGACCATTGTGCCTTCATTCTCTTCTTGGTTTTCCTCTAAATTAACAACCCTTTTAAATGTCTTATCTAAGCCATCCATAATAGTGTCAAAAGCATTCGTGCTCGCATGCAAATATGGTCTCATCTGGCTTATCATATTATTAAATTGTAAATCATGAACCATTGAAGCTTTATCTACATTCTTCTTAAAAAGAGGAATGACAATTCCCTCTGCTGCCTTTTTTGTCCACCGTGGTAAGATATATTTCTCAGGGATTTTTGCAACATCTTTTTTATTGAAAGTTGCTAATACATGGCGACACAAAATACCTTGGAATTCAAACAAGTGACACTGACACAGAACCTCCCGCGACTCAATATCCAAACTTACAACAAATGCATCATTAGGATTATCAAAATTTATTACCTTGTATTTTCTTGAGGATCCATTTTTCTCCAACTTCTCTTTGCTGAACTTGTTGCTTTCCATGAGCTCATCTCGGAATTGATTGAAGATGTTACGCGTGTACACATCAGCAGCATGTTCTTCAAGTGAGGATTTCCACTTCAAAATTGGTTTTTTGTATATTGAAACAAACCGCTCAGCATGCTCTGCCCTATAGCGATGCTCCATAGCATGCTCATACTTGATCACAAATTCCCTCAAGGTGGTGCCTTTGTTAAGGAATGCATCAAAAAAGGAGTGTATGCTTTCACATCTTTGGGTAGTGTTCATACCAGCATAAAATATGGTGCGGTTATATACAGGAACCCATGATTGCCAAATTTCAAACAAATTAATCAACCACTCATCCTCTGTAAGGTTGTAGTCTTACATAATTGTCTTCCATTCACTATCAAATTGCTCGGTGATGATTGAATTGTACAAACAGTTCTTCAAATCTCGGCAAAATGGTGAGTTCTCCTTATAAATGGTTCCATATTTTTCAGGAAATTTCTTCATGATGTGCCAAAGGCAAAATCTATGGGAAACAGTTGGAAAAACCCTTTTAATTGCATTTTGGATAGCACGATCATGATCCTTGAGAATTGATACCGGTAACTTACCACCCAATGCTTGTAGCCAAGTCTCAAACAACCATACAAATGTTTCTTCTTGCTCATTTTGCAATAAAGCAAAACCGAACATGATGGATTGAGAATGATTATTAACACCAACAAAATTTCCTAGAGGCAAACAATACTTGTTAGTTTTATAAGTTGTATCAAAAACCAAAACATCTCCAAACCGCTCATAGTATTGATGAGCGGTCGAATCTATCCAAAAAAAATTTACCATTCTATCCTCTTCATCAGTTTGGATTTCAAAAAAGAAATTTGGATCTTGTGCCTTTTTCTCAATACAATATTGCAAAACAGCTCTTGCATCTCCACTATCCAAATCCTTCCTCCTAAGATTTCTTCTATGATTCCAACAATCTTTCTGAGAAACATTTACACTGGCATCACAATTAACAATATCTGGCACTCTACCAATAGGAAGGTCTGTTTCACTAAACTTCTCCACTAGTTTTTTTGCCACAGATGGCATCCCTCCTCGTTGTTTTAAGTGGATCCGACTACTCGAACTAACTAAAAGATGGTTGTGCTCCTTGTTAATGTTCCCCACCTTCCATGCACCATTTTTGTTCGACACACTTATGTTTACCGGACAACCAGTTCTACAAGTTAAAGTTCTTCTACCCACCTTTTCTTGATCCAAATTAAGTTCATCCTTTTCTTGTTTCTCTTCACAGAATCCGGCACAAGAGCACAAATATTGCCGATAGCGAATTCTATTTGTATGTGGAAAGTTAATAGTTCTCTTTACCCGTACTGTATATCCCTCCGAGATGGCAAAATTATAATAGAATCTTTCAAACTCTTCAAGTGTCGCAAACTCCATACCTTTCCTTGGGACAAAATCATTAACAAACTTCTTGAATGGAGAACCGTTCTTATTCGTATTGTCATCATCAGAAATATACGTCTCCACCTCATCATCTGTAGAACCATCATCCTAATACAATAATTATTTTAGTGAGAACTCATATCAATTTAATGCTTTCTGTTTTGTAAGTTTTCAAAGATATAATTTTTAGTGAGGACTCATAACTATATAAATGCTTTTATAAGTTTTATGTTTTGTAATTTCATATCTGAAACTTATTTTTTCCTGCTTTGATTTAAAATTTCATGTAAGAAAAAAACATGGTGAGTTTGATCAAGTTAAATTCCATGTGCCATGCTTTTGATGCCCTTATTGACCACCGCTAAAATAAATTGTTACTAAGTTAGATGGTTATTGCTCAATTTAAAAATTAGATTACCTCAATTCTTTGTGATTTTGGCGGTGAAGTCAAGCATTGAGATTTTGGCGGTGAAGACTTGAATTTATCCATGACCGATTGCAAAGTAGAATTAGCGAATTCACATTCGCTGGCAAGAAGAGAGAGAGTGCTCGCGACTGTATCTGTCGGAAGAGATGAAGAGACGCGATCAGCCATTTTTGGTAAGAACTGGAGACTGACTGCCCAAAAAGAGAACCGGAGAGACCTAATCGGATGAAGCGCACGTCTAATTTGGAAATGAAAAGTCACAGACAAAGACAATCTGAACCTCTCATCTAAAATTAGATGTGCCGTTGAGATTTTGGGAGAAAACTGGGGCATAATTATTGGGGCATTTGAGTCCTCCTCATAAATAAGGATATGATTTTATTACTATTTAATTTGTGTTTGATCCATTTTCATCCTTATGAGTGATTCAGTTCCTTTATGCAACGCTACAAGTCTTCAAGTTTGCCACAAAATAATTCTGAAAATTTAAAAGATTTGTAACATTGTTTCATCATCTTCATTCATTGATGCTAAAGGAAGTGTAGCAAACTAGCAATAATTTGATTCCTTTAATTTTGTATTTTATGTGGTCAAATTTGAAGACTTGTAATTATTCATAAAAACCAGGTAAACATTGAAAATTTAGTTCAAATCTCACATAATATGTCCGTCATTCAATGTCAGAATTGTTTTGTTAATAGCTAATTAGGTAAGGGGTATGGAGTTATATAGCTAAATAGTTAGTAGTTTGTAATTATCCTATTCCAGTTTGTTCCTCACACGAGGTCTCCCTCCCCTCACCAGATTTCCTTTACTCATTATATTATTTACTCTCAGCAGCCCCTTCTCCAACGAAGCCTTCAATTCCATAACCCGAATCCCCAATCTCTTGCATTTCTTTTGTCAAACACAAAACCTAGCAAAAATTGTAGTTACTGGGGTTTAGTATTCATTGCTTGCTATACTTCTCTCCCGTTCCTTCTTTTTGTCAAGGAGGTTCGTTACCTTCTTTTTGTAGTTACTGAGGTCAGCTACCTGATAGAGAGAATTTTCTGCAGAGGAGAGTGCGAAATCTGCAGAGGCGAGTGTGGCGGTCACAATCCGCACCTCATTCCATCCCAAAGTTCAATGGCGGCGGAGGCGGAGAGCCGGAGACAAGCGAGGAGAAAAATTCGTAATGGGCTTGTAGGAACTATACAATTTCTGTCCATACATACAAGGCCCATGGGCTCTAGACTAATTAATTTTAAATTTTATAAATTTCTATGCAACTATGGAAATGCAATTCTGAAACATATTGATTTCAACGATTTGTTTTCAACTCTGATTTGGAAGTTAGAACGACACAGAAATAAGATCCAGGCTGCAAAAAGCCCATGCAGTGTTGTTTCCGTGTAAGCGGGCCTAAAATGGCCCAACTGTTGACTGTATCTATTATAAATTTAATTTGTTGATACGCCATTTGGTGTATGGTATACGCATCTCACGACTAGCTGTATTTTCTTATATATGTATAATATAGATGAGAAATTTGGTACAGAAAGAATAAGTTTTTCTTATTAATACTTCATAATTGGTCTCGCTACATATATATTACAATACTTTATTTATGGTTAAATCATATCAATAGTAAAAAATGGAGAGAGTGGATAGACTTCCAATTCAAGCTTAGAGATTGTTTGCAGTGTTAATGATGGGCACAATGCATTTGACCAGTAATTAGCTACTGATATGAAAATTGGAAGTTTTATTCAGGAAACTTAATTATAAATATAGTTGCCAAATTTTTAAGAGGAGAAATTTAAATTTCAATAATTAATATTTTGAAATTTAAACAATGAAAAATTTGAATCGAGTTTTTGTTGATTTTTTTTTTTTTTTTTAGCCGATTGTGAGTAGGAGGATTGAATTTTGGATTTCAGTTTTGTGCAATAATTTATATTGCTACAGTGCCATGGCCTTAGGAGGGAGGGGAGTTGCTTGATAGAGAGAGAAGGTATTTGGGTTTTGTCCATACGGTTTGGACACAACTTATCCATAGCCGGCCTAAACAGTGAGATCTGGACAAAGATTCGTGTGAAAGATTTCAAATATATTAAATTTAAATGATTCCATAAATCTAAACCATCCGTGCGTATATTGGCATGGATCGGACGGTTTTGATCAGGTTTTGGATAGGACTTTGTTTTGAAGAGTGCATCGTAAGAAGGAGAAGCGTCCTCCTGGGATGATCCTTTGGAAGAGAAATTCGTAATGGGCTTGTAGGAACTATACACAACCTGCCCATACATGCAAGGCCTATGGGCTATCAGGCCCGTTAAGCTTCTAAAAGACTTCGCCTCTTTCCTCAACAAATTAATTTTCTTAAATATATTTTCAAAATCCAGAAGTCTGACTACCGGACCAGACTAATGTTAGGATGTCACTGTTCAAACTTTTAATCAAAATCAACCATCAATCCCTATCCGTCTCTATCAATTATTTGTTTGAACTTTAATTGGTTGCATTTTCGTCTTGAATTCTACAGTATTGAATCGTTGACTGCCAAGATTTGGGAGTAATTTGAAGTCACTTTTGACCTAGCTGTTATTGGAAGATGTGCATATGCAACTTCACTATTTATTCCTCAAGTCATCTAATGTCTCCTTAGGTCTCACTGTGGTTTACAATTAGAGGGTAATTTCGCACGGTACCTATTATTTTGGGGTGCTGATATTACCACCAATTTTTTTTTATTATTGACAATATTACATTCATTATAAGAAATATTACACAACAATTGTACTTTCTCTAACAATATTACATTCATTATATATAAGAACCAGCATTTAGTCTACCACTAAAGACACAGTCTCTATGTGAGAGATTATGACTTTGAAATCCTGATAAGAGAAATCATTTGTTGTAATAACAAGAGTATTAAATAGTTGAGTGGCTTGACATCCAACCTTTACTCAACAAATATTACATTCATTATAAACTAAAACATTTCTTACAAAAAGTTTCTCAATTTCCTTAAAAGCAAATTGTATAGAATTTTTTTTATGTTTCTAAATTTCTTTTTAGTAGAAGTATATTTTTTTTACTATTGTAAGTAAATTGTATAGAATATTTGAATTTTTAAATATGGTAGAAGAAAATTGTATAGAAATTTCTCATATTTCTCAATTGTATAGAAAATAAAACATATATGGAAAAATAAGTTTTACTATTTTTAGAATTTTGTTTGCTATATTTTAGATTTTTGAAAAATGACTTTTATTTTATATACAAACAATTATTATATTTATAAATATTTATAATTATTTATAACAATCTTCAAAATCTGGAAAATATTAAAATAAATTACAGAATATTAAATTTTGATTTGCTATAAAAATTTAACATCTTGTTTAAATTAAATCAATTGAACCGATGGTAAAGTCTGCTTGATTTTAATATCTTAATTTTCATATCTAGTTAGTATATGTTTAGATTCAATGCACTAAGTCTGTGTTTTTTTTTTTATTGTATTTGTTTGGTTACACTACTTTTAATTTGAATTATACGCGGTCTAGAGTCTAGACCTATATATTCGAATGCCACTCGGTTTGGTGAAGAATTAGATTCGTTGAAATGCCACACGTTTTGTTAAAAAAATATGTACAGAGCAGGTTGACTTACCAATTTACAATTAATACTTAGCAGTTAAGTACTTGTCTTTCCTGATTTTAAAACTTCGCAGATTTTTAATTTCTTTGTAGCCTTTCACCTAACAAATATCTCACTTGATTCTTACTTTAAATTTAAAAAAAAAAAAAAAAAACGAATATTGTTATGAATATAATAGTGGATGGTCCATTCATTTTGTAACTCTCATATTAACTCTCAATTTATTTCTCCACTATTCTATGCATATTGATGCCCACTACTATTGGAATTATTCATTTCCTCATTTATTATTTGTATCTCTTTCATTTACAATTTGTAGCCTATAAATATATGTAAATAGAGAAATATATGAATAAAGAGATTGCCAAATAATAAATAGAGAAATATATGAATAAAAATATTGCCATATTTTATGTCCTCTCTATCTTATTTATTTCTTGTATATGCTTGTTTAAATATAAACAATTAGCATATAAGTATAAATAAATAAGGTTGGGTTATTGTATTTCATGAAATGACATATTTTATTTCACTTCCATATTTTGTGATTTAAAGTTTAAACAGTTGATCCAAACCCTTCATAATAATCTTCATATGAAATTGTGTATTTACATTTTTTTGAAAAAAAATACTATTTTTTAGAATTTTTTTTAAAATGGTTGTTTTTTATGATCCAGAATTTTATAGAAAATGAAGATCATAATAGAACTAAAAATAAGTTGCAAGAATATTTTCATTTAAAAAGTTAATAATTTGTTTTGGACATTTTAGTCAACCATTCCCATATTTTTTCACAACTTCCACGAACTTCATTCAGCTTGAAATTTAATTTATTGATGTCCACTTCACGATGATGTCGCTGCACAAATATTTCAAACATTGATGCAAAAACAAAAAAAATACAAAATGAAGATCTTTGTCAGGAATATATTGTTTCTTGTGGTGGGAGGAAATCCTCTCAGAAGTGGAGCAGAATCTCTTATTCTTTTATTAGAAAAGCTGAAAAGCAGGAACATGCATGTGCTTTTTTTTTATATTATCTAACCGTTTATATTTCTTTTATGTGCGAATCTTGACCAAGATCAAAAGCCGGAGTAGGCTATTTAGATTTGACGAAAACCGCTTTAACATGTGTGTGCTCGTTTCAATATCCGTGCAGATCAAGCACGCATACACCCAGGAACGTAACTATGTTATGGAAAAAGGTGGCTAGGCCTCCTATCAACACAAAATTTTGCATTTTGACCTATAAAATTTTAATTTTTACAAAAAATATTATTATTAGACTCACTCATAAAATAAAATTACATAACACTTATTTAATTATCTAGTGTTCTCTATCTTAATTTTCTGTTTCTAGTTCAGCTCGATTTTAAGGGTAAATGGATTCAACCATAACGGTTGGTTACAGGGCCGGCTCTGATGCATGGAAACTTAGGGCTACCGCCCTAGGCCCCAAGATCCAAGGTGCCCCAAAAAAAAATTAATTTGTATATATATTAAAAATAAATAAAATATTAGAGCTCAAATTTTGTATATCTAAAGAGTCCAACTTTCTATAAATAGGTATTATCTATTGGCATATCAATAAAAATGAGTCCCGCTAATTAATATGCTTTCATAAGTATTTCAATACCATATGTTTATAAGTTGTTTTTGTATTTAAAAAGTCCAAATAGTCGATCCAAACCATTTAACATAATATCCATATTAAAACATGCTTGGAGTCCAAATTTTAGATTTTTTTGAATTTTTTTTTACTAATTTTTAAGGTAGGTAGAAAATTATTATTTTTTATAGTCCAAATTTTATGAATTAAAGGATTTTTTACCTATTTTAAAAAAATTTAAGAAAAAAAATAAAAAAATTGTTAAAATACCTCATAAACAAATGATGTTGAAGTACTTTTGAAATGATGAGGAACACACTGATACTTCAAAGACGTATTGTTGGTTTTGTTTTTTATTACAGCCCGTAGGCAAACTCACACATTCCTCTCCTGCTTCAAGCAATAATCGAACCCATGTTCTTTGTAGAACTTGATGTCATGATCATCTGCTCTATGCAGTGGTGACAAAGATATATTATCGTTGTAATAGAAGCTAGCACTACAGCATATCATACTATCAGAGACCGGTTTTCCGGTCTCTGATAGTTGCGGCGCCGGTCTCTGATACTAAAACCGGTCTCTGATAGTAAAAATCGGTCTCTGATACCCCGGTCTCTGATAGTAAAAATCGGTCTCTGATGCCCCGGTTGCTGATGGTATTGTCGCTGATGCTGTCCCGATGACGTTATCGGTCACAGAATGACGTCATCCGGTCGCTGATACCCTTCTGTCAGTTTTTTTGGATTTTTTTAGTTATTTATTTTTCTCCCATTTAATTGGTACCACACGTACCAGACATTCACATCGATCAAACATAAACAACAATATCTAAACACAAACAATAAACAACATTTAAATCAAACAAAATCGATCAAAGCAAGAGTATATTGACATAACCCTTTCATACCAAGCAAGAGTATATTGACAACATATATTTATGATAATTACACACTATAGAAATAAATTACTGCTATTATTATTCACATGCTATTAGTTTCATTTCTACTAGAAGAGAAGAGAATTAACACATGCCCGTTGTTTCTAGCTACCTCGTATTTTTCACAGCATAAAGCAACATCTACAAGCAAAGAAACAAAAACTATATCTAGTAACTTGACATTTCATCAACTGGTAAATAATTAAATATAATTGAGACTTGTAAAACTTTTCATTCCGAAGATTCTAAAGGCCAATTTAACTTCCATTAGAAATAGATTCACCCAAATATATTAGACAATAATCTATAATGTATGATTAACTTATTAATCAATAATCTGACAAGGATCATCCCAAAAACAGATTGACCCAAATATTACACGAGTTTCATTACTGCTCGTTAAATCATTGCATTCAAGTCCCCAAATTATACTCACTTTTAACAAACTGAAGTAGATAAAACTAAATTGTACCGAAATTTAGTGCTTTAAGTAAATCCAAAAGAAATAACCTTTGTAGCCTCAGATTGAGCAGTCGCTCTATAACACCTAGCAAGCTCTAACAGCAAAGAAAACACCATCTTATATCACCGCCTCTGAAACAAACAAAGCAAGCAATCATTAGCAATCATTAGGCTTGATTGATAAATTTAGGGCTTAGTAATTGGAAAGGGGTGTCACTAGTCTTAGATAGAGACAAGAAGGGGTCTTTCTCAGTTTTTTGAACAAAAATGTTAGCAAGAGAATCTTTCCCCTCCTTTCTTGCTACTGGAAGAGTAGATAATCTATTAACTTTCGCCAATGCCATCTCAAGCCTATGAAAGCAGCTTCTCGTACAATACTTGACCTAAATGCAATAATAAATGGCATTATAAATGCAATATCTCCACACGGTTAATTTAATTAAGATCATATGGCATTCCAAAT
Organism: Carex pumila; assembly: GCA_033356055.1. Classification (NCBI taxonomy): domain Eukaryota; kingdom Viridiplantae; phylum Streptophyta; class Magnoliopsida; order Poales; family Cyperaceae; genus Carex; species Carex pumila. The sequence continues at coordinate 16,597 of JARJHM010000388.1, read as the reverse complement.
GCAATAATAGATGGTATGATTCATTCATTCAATTTAAGAAATGGAAAAAAATCCCTTGATTTCTGAAAATTTAAGGAGTGCAGAGCCCCTGCACCATGAATTGAGGTGTTAAATAGGAAGGTTCATTCTTGGTTTGAAAAGTTAAAATTCAACTGAATTTATATCCAGAATTTGATGCCTTTTCATTAATTACCTTTTCAGGTTTGTTTGAGCAGCTCGCCTTCTTTGCACCAAATATCAGGACTCGAACACGACACCTTCTCAAATATACACCTCTTTGGGCAAATTCAACACACTAACTAAACTTGTTTCCTCCCAATATACACCTCTCTTTGGGATGCCCAATTTCATTAACCGATCTATAAATCAGAAAATTCACAAATTCAGCAAATTCACCTCTCGCTGATACACCTCTCTCAGAAAAACAGATTTAGCCAGATTTAAAAAAAAAACAGAAAATTCACAAATTTCAGTAGATTAATCTGTGTTGAGATGCTCAATTTATTGACACTACTCATTCAAACACGGATCTAACTAAACCAAAATTACAACCTACTCGGCAAAAAGAAGAGATTAAATTCGAACCTTCTTCCACAATTAATGAGTCCTCTTCCTGAATGCACTGCTTTATGAGTATTGAATGGTACAGCTCACTTTAGGCCGGAGAGGCGGCTAGGGTTAGGACGCGGCTTCAATGACAGAGGACATCAGGGGGCTCGGTGAGAGGAGGGAGAAGCGGGCCTAAGGCGAGATGAGGAGGGAGAAGCGGGGCTAAGGCGAGAGAGGATGGTGAGACGAGAGAGAGATCGGCGCTGTTGCTTCTAGCGCGAGCGAGAGAGCGAGAGAGAGAAAGGGTGGTCTGGCGGAGGCTAGGGTTGGCACGGGAGTAGAGGGTTGGGCACTAGGGAGGAGAGGGGTGGCGCGCGGGAAGGGGGGGCAGTGATGTCTGGGGTTGGGTGCCAGGGAGGAGAGGGTTTTGGCGGAGAGGGTGATGGCGCATTTTATTTTTCTATCCGCGTGTTTTTTTCCAAAATTTCAGCGGCCTTGAAAAAAAGAAAAAAAAGAGCTAATAAATTTGGTCGCCTAATTTTGAATGAAATTCGTTTTTTTGAAAAAAATTGATTATTTGCAACCGGCGTCAGCATTGGTCGCTGATATCGGTCGCAGAAAATCAATTCTGCTGTAGTGTAGTCATTGATGTAACTTTTTTTTAATAGACATATAGTAGTGAATCTTTTATTATATAACAAAAGAATATTAATTAGTCCAAATTCATTAATTTCTTCTCAATCAATTAATTAATTAGTTATACAAGTTTCATATAGTAATATTGCATCTAACTGGCATACCATTGCAGTCACTAGTGAAGAATGCACTTTTAGGAACGGTCCAAATTTCTAATATGAACGAACATAAATCCGTTCCTGACCCAGGGGACACTGATAGTATCTCTAATTAGGGTTGGTTGTTTAGGTGTTCCTATTTATACAATCAAGGACGGTCAATTGATCGACCCTGATGTACCGTTCCTAAAAGTGCATTCTCCACTAGTGAGTTTGCAATATTGATAGAAATAGTAATTTTGCACCTGTATTCTGCACTCGTTATATTCATTTTAAAATATCTATACTTAACATTTAAATTATATATATCCAAATTCGTAAATATTTTAATCTAGTATACAAAGTCTTTATAATAGTGTTTTTTCGTGAATGATAATAAGTAAATTTTAAGTTACTAGTAATGTAAGTTATAAACGTATATATATCATCAAGCAAAAACTTTTTCAAAACAAAGTATAAATACATTTTGAGTGCAAGTAAGGGGTGCAGATAAAATATGTCATTATCACTCATCATATTAATATTCACTTTTTTTTTGCTTGACTTTGGCAAAGTCATATATTAAGGTATATATACATATGCTCTCTAAAAACACTATAAAAGAAGCAGCATTGGAGGAACATACTGTACTCTAGCTATAAGCCTGATGCTAAAAATGGAGACACCAATCAAGCTAATGGTTTTCTTCTATGTTACCTTGTTTTCAGTTGTTACAGCCCAACCTTGGAGCAACCTCACAATATCAGCTCAATTTCATGTAGGAGTTATACTAGATTCTTCAACCCTTGTAGGAAAAATTGGCCAAACAAGCATTGCAATGGCTGTAGAAGATTTCTACATGATGCATGAGAATTACACAACCAGGCTTATGCTACATGGGAGAGATGCGAACAGCGACGACCTTCAAGCTTCATCAGCAGGTGTTAAAACATTTATTGATACTTTTAGTTCTCTACTATTATTGTAGAAATAAATAAACCGGTTTTTTTTAAGTGAATTTGTTTTTAATTAAACTGGTTCATGTCAGGGGTGCAAACGGATCGGATAGTGGTAAACCATATCCATATCCGCTTTTATTTTTCGGATACGGATCGGATATCGGATATCTGTAGATATATACATATATGTTTCCATAACATATATTAAATTATATGGTATATATCTATTATTCAGATACGAATAATTAAAATTCAAATTTTCGGATATGGATCCGGATACGATCGGATATTATCCGATCCGTTTGCACCCCTAGTTCATGTTGTGGATGAGTATTTAGTTGTTTATTTTTGTTTTCGATGAGTACTATTTGATGAAACAGTATATAGTAGGATGTAATTTACTTTTGTACATCTCAGTAGCCTCTACTGAGTATCCAAAAGAAAGAAGACAAAAAGTATATTTACACTTTTAAGGATGCTCCTCTGTTTTCAAACCATTCCAATATACAAATCTCAATTTTCCAATTTATTTTCTAAATGTTTTCAAACCATTGTGTTTGGGCCCAAGGGACTATGTATCCTTTATATTGTAGTTATTAGAGAGGAAAAACGTGCCATGACGTGACGTGATTAAAATATTAAGGGGTTGTCACGGTACACGAATGGTCACGCCGTGTCCAAACATACTGTAACCAAACGTGTTTCGCGTGACTCGTGTGACTATTTAATCATAATTTAAGTTAGTTAATTCAAGAGTCACCATTTAATCAATATCTAATTATCTTAATTACACGTGACTCACGTGACTACGTATCGTGCCGTGCCATGACTAGATTTTTTACATGACTGTGTCAAAGTTTCAAAGAATGGTCACAGCACACGAATGATCACGGTACGGGACATGCGAGTCACAGCACAGGACATGCGAGTCACGGCACGTAACTGACACACGTGCCGTGCCGTTCCATGACGGAGCTGGCTCGGCAGTGCCATTTTTTCCACTCTAGTAGTTATCTTAAGACGTAACCATAAGAATCAAGGAAATTTAGTTTACTGTCTCTCTTTGTCATTTGCTGTCTTCCTTCTCTTCTAGCCGACAAAACCCTAATACTAAACATTGTTGAATTAATTTCCCTCAAATTAAGGAGCGCACAAGTGACAGTCTTAGGTGGCAGTGGGCCCCTCTCCAAATTGTAAGGAATTTATTAGAGAGCACCTAACATGTCTATGGAGTATGACTGGACCAGACATAATTAATAAAAAAAATGCAGAACATAATGAAAATTGAACAAAAATATGAAAAAAAAATATGGATCATATGTGAAATTTAATGAAAAAAGGCAAAATAACCTGTGTAACTAATAATGAAACACTAAAATACTATGGTAATAATAGATAGTGACTCTAGTGGTCCCTTATAGAAGCCTTTGCGGTATTCTTATATACAAATTTAAAATTAATATGCCTAATTATTTAATTATTTTGTAAGGTAAAAGGTCTCCTACAACGACCAAAGGCTGTAATCTCCACTTGGTCTGAGACTCATTCAAGGCTATCTATATAAAGAGTAAGGCTACGGTGTTATGGGTTGCATAGAAGGCTACAGTGCTACAGCTCAATATTCGAATTTTCAAAATCCTAATGGTTGATCCGAACCATTCATCTTGTTCTCCATATTAATATGTATTTGGAGACCAAATTTTACATTTTTTGAAAATATTTTACTATTTTTTTTAGATAAGTAGAAAATCACTTGATCTAAAAATTTCTGCACCATTCAAATATTTGATTTTCTATCTGTCTAAAAAAATAGTAAAAAAATTTCAAAAAATGTAAAATTTGGTCTCCAAACACATATTAATATGAAGAACAAAATGAACGGTTCGGATCGACCGTTATAATTTTGAAAACTCGAATATTGAGCCATAGCACCGTAGCCCTCTATGCAACCCATAGCACCGTAGCCTTACTCCTATATAAATATATCCTTGGGTTTTGGTTGGCATCGAGGCATTGACCTTTGAATCTTCATTAATTGTACATACATATCAAGTGCGCAACATAGGGATGTAAACTGATCGGATATTATCCGATTTCGTCTGGATTCGAATCTAGAAAATTACTTACATTATCTGATCCGTGTTCATATCCGTATCCGAAAAATTATAACAAATAAGGATACAGTTTGACCACTATTTAATCTGTATCCGACCATTTACACCCGTAGTATAGAAAATGAAAATCTACATGTAAATTTGCTCTAAGTCGACAAGCTAACATGTACTCCATGTAGCTAACTTAAGAGTAATTATAGTGGAATCACAGTAGATTCAACACTAGGAGATTAATTCTTTCTAAAAGTAGCAACAACCCAAGATTAAGCATGTAGTTAGTTTAAGGCAAAGTAGTTTAGGTTGTTTTTCCCTTTCAGTAACTTTTACATTCCTGTTTTTTTCCGTTAGGCCCACCGGAGGCTGTTTTCTATTAGTAGGATTTAAACTGTAATTCTGAACAATTTCAATTCAATCAAAGATGCCTAAGGGCTTCTTTTAAAAAAAAATAATAAAAAAAAAAACTTAAAGAGTAATTAATATTGCACAAGTAGTGAATGCCAAGGAATGAGCCATTAGATCCATTTATTACATAGCACAGCTAACATTTTAAAGCAAGATTAAAAATAAAGCAAAAGTTACTTGGAGCAATCGGCGTCTCATACAGATTGAACCCAATGCCGGCAGACTAGTACCTTGTACCCACCCACTTCACCCACGCACACACTTCCCATAGTTGAAGGAATTGATGAAGGGTGACGAGTTCTTGACCTGATCGTTCTATTTCTTTTTGTTAGGGATTTCATCAGCTAGGTTTCAACAGTAAAGAAGAAGAGAATAGAGCCACAAAAAACACAAATTGCAATAAATTAAAATTTATTTAATTTCTCTCTTAGCAAGGGTTCAAAATTACATACTACATATAACAATAAAAATAAATAAGACATAATAATAATTTCCTTTTACTTCGTAAATTTTACTCTCTATCTTTAGCTTGAAGAAATATCACATCAATTCACTTATGTGGCATTTGTTAGTTCATTCATACCAGTTATCCACACTTTGTTCATCCTAAAACCTATCTTTGATCATCTACATGCAGCACTAGACTTGCTACAGAACATGAAGACTGAAGCCATCATAGGACCTGAGAGATCCTCTCAAGCTGTCATGATATCCAAAATCGGTAACAAAACACAGGTGCCGGTTATTTCTTTCTCAGCAACAAGCCCCACCCTTTCCTCCATGCATTTGCCATATTTTATAAGAACAACAATAAATGATGGTGCTGAAGTGCATGCCATTACTGCGCTCATCAAATCCTATGGATGGCGAGAGGTAGTTCCAATCTATGAAGATACTGATTTCGGAAGGGGTATAATACCCTTCCTTGCCGATGCACTCCAAGAGATTGATGTCCGAATTCCATATCGCAGCATAATAAACGAATTATCAACTGATGGCCAAATCCAAGACGAGCTCTACAAGTTACAAACTATGCAAACAAGGGTGTTTGTCACACACATGACGCCTTCCAAGGGCACTACACTATTTTTAAAGGCCAGAGAACTAGGGATGATGGAGCAAGGATATGTATGGATCATGACGAATGGATTGGTGAATGTCATTGAATGTTTCAATCGAAATGTAGTCAGAGCAATGAGTGGAGCTCTCGGGGTACGACCTTATGTACCCAAGACAGTGAAGTTGGAGAACTTTGCAACTAGGTGGAGAAAGAGATTCCAAGAAGACAACCCCAAGGATGAACCCTGCGATGTTACTATATCTGCCATTTGGGCCTACGACACAGTTAACGCACTGGCAATGGCAGTAGAAAAGGTTGGGGTTCAAAGTACGAAACTTGAAGAGAACTTTACGAGTTGTGTGCACTTGCCTGTCTTCTCTAATGGACCACAGCTTCTCAAGGCAATTTCCAACACCAAGTTTCAAGGCTTGAATGGTAATTTTGAATTGAGAGATGGGCAGTTGCAGTACTCTACGTTCGAAATAATAAATGTGGTCGGAACTGGGATAAGGGGAATTGGGTATTGGAGAGAAAAACAAGGACTATCAAGAAGAGTAGATGCAAACTATAATAAGAGTTACTTAAGTTCATCACCAGATTTGAACCCGGTCATTTGGCCAGGGGAATCAATTATAGTGCCGAAGGGTTGGCAGATCCCAGTCAGCGGGAGAATACTGCGCGTAGGAGTAAGAATGAATCCAACACCCGAATTCATGAAGGTGGAGATAGATCCTGTGACAAATGCCATAATAGCAAGCGGGTATGCTATTGATGTGTTTGAGGAAGCAATAAAGAGATTGCCTTATGCAGTCCCATTTGAGTACAAACTTTATGGAGGGACTAACCAGATCAGCTCACAGATGTTGACTTGTGACGAATTCGTGTATCAAGTTTATCTTGGGGTAAGTATCTCTTTATGGAACATGTATAGTTCCATTCCCTTCTCTTGTATATATATAAAAGAAGAATGAGGCTCTGGTAATATGCATATTACGGATTGACCCATGTTATAGATCTATATTTTGATTTTCAAAGTTCAAACGGTCAATCCGAATAGTTAAACAAGATCTCCAGTACTTGCATATCAAATTTTGCATTTTTAGATTCTTTTTACTATTTTTTTAAATATGTAGAAAATCACTACTTTTGGATGGTCCAAAATTTCAAATCAAGTGATTTTCTACCTATCTAAACAAAGTGTAAAAAAGTTCTTGGTATGCAAGTACATTTTCATATGAATATCATGTTGAATAGTTCAGATCGATCAGCTGCTTGGACTTGAAAAACGAAAATCCAAGTCCACAGCGTGAACCATTGTGTAATATGCATATTACCATAGCCTCACTCGTAAAAGAATAACTGTCCTTAAAAGAGTAAAATGAGTACAATTTGTTGATATTGCTGTTCAGATATTGCAGTCATATAATATCATGGTAATATACTAATATGTATCCAGGTGTTTATATATCTATATTCAGTATAGTCAAATCTTATCAGAGGACTCGGTATATATATATATACTTGTCTTTGTTCTTTTTACTTTCTGAACTCCCATAATTGATCAATCAATCCCATGAATACATAAACAATCTTCTGATTAAAGATTATATTGCTTGCAGAACTATGATGTGGTGATAGGGGACGTTACAATAAGAAACAACCGGACACACTATGTTGATTTTTCAGTATCATACACCGAGTCAGGAGTAGGAATGATTGTGCCAATTAAGGAAACCGTGAATAAAAACACATTAATTTTCTTGAAGCCATTAACTGTAGACCTATGGCTAGTGAGCATTGTGTTTATAATCTACACAGGCATTGCCATATTGATTTTGGAGCCAAAGATGAGAGCTTCACTCAGGGGTCCATTATCTATGCATCTCCATACCATAGTGCATCTATCCTTGTTTGCATATCGTAAGTAAAAACTCTTTTCACAAAAGAATGATCTCTGGATACCTTAAGGTTTTTCTTTTAATCCAAGAATGTCTTTTAAATATTATCAGTTATTACAGTTTACAGATCTATCACTCTTTATTTACAAACTAATAATTCAGCTAATAAATTGCAGAAGAGAAACTAGAGAGCATCCTATCGAAGATAGTTGTTATCGTATGGTTCTGTGTTCTCCTTGTATTAACATCGAGTTACACAGCTAGTCTAGCCTCAATGCTTACAGTCCAACAGATTCAACCAAAAATAACTGACATCCATGATCTGATAAACAAGGGCGACTATATTGGATATAAGAAGGGTTCATTTATGGAGGGTTTGCTTCAACAGATCGGTTTCGACGAATCAAAGATGAGAGGTTACTACTTCCCCGAGGAATTTATTGAGGCACTCAACAAAGGAAGTGCGAACGGTGGAGTGTCTGCAATAGTTCATTCAGTACCTTACATCAAGTTGTTCCTTGCCAAGTATTGTGATTCTTACACAATGGTTGCACCCATTTATAAGACTGCAGGATATGGATTTGTAAGTATACCATTTCTTATGTAAATTTATATGCTACAAACTAATTAGAATGGCATACTTACACAAGCAATAACTTGTAAACAATGAAACTCTTAATACTTGATAAACATGACAATTTTCTCAGCAAACAATGTAAGATTCTTCACAATCTTTAATTAAATATGGAAGAACTCACAAATAAGAAAAGAAAAGAGCAGAAAAGAGAAAGGAAGCATTTTACATTTTAAATTGTTAATTCTAAGATCAAGTATGGATACCAGTTTCATCTTACTAATTTCGAGTTCTACATAGGCGTTCGCCAAGGGTTCTCCACTAGTCCCAGACATATCCCATGCAATTCTAAACATTACTGATGGAGACGACATAATACGAATTGAGAAGAAATGGATTGGAGACAAGAACTGTCAGAACACTGGCAGCATCATCATCGACTCCAACAGCCTAAACTTTTACAGCTTCTGGGGACTTTTTCTCATCACAGGAGTTGTCACTACCATCTCCCTACTAACATTTGCGATCATGTCATTTTGCAAGAAACGGCAAAAGATGATCAGCATTACGAGCCTTGAAAGGAGCCCTGACAAGACAAATGACAATGGAGCCTTGCCTACTATAAGCCAAGAGGAATACCAACATTTTTGGCCCATCATCAGATGAGCACAACACTGATCCTTTGCCATAGATGCCATAGAATGATCGCCAATAAGAAAATATCATGATTCATGGGATTCATGTCAAGATATCATAAGAAGTATACATTACAATTAATCAGTTGAAGTTGTGGGCTTCTTATTTTAGTTAGTAATTATAGGTAGGTAATGAGCATAGTGGATGTAATCAGGTAAGACGAGGTAGCTGGTAAGTTTGTAATTTCAAAAGTAAGCTGCTCAACTATATCCAGTTTTTATAAGATTATCTTGAGTGGTATTAACTTTCAAGTCTATTTAAACTTGATAACTCGGAGAATTGTGACAATTTTTTAGGATCAAAGAAATAACCAGAGATTGCTAACATTTCTTTTTCTTTTTCAATTACAGACTTCAAAATTAATTGCACCAAAACCCTTGTTCATTTAATTAATCCATAACTAAACCAATAAAAATTTAGCTACATTTGGTCTCAGTGCAATGAGGGTATGTTACCAAAACAAAGGAGTTGGATAATTTCACAAGCAGATGGAAAACGAGATTTCAAGAAGATTGTCCCTAAGAAATGCCTTATGAACCTAGCATCTGTGCTTTACGGCTGAAATGCCATCCATACACTAGCCATGGAAGTCTAAAAACTTCAAAAATGCAAAATCCTCCAAGATATCTGATTCCCCGCATGTTTCCAATGGGCCCAAGCTTCTCGAGGCATTCTCCAAAATCTCATTTCAAGGATTGAGTGGCAACTTTGTTTTAATAAAAATGGACAATTGCAATACTCAGCCTTCAAAATAATAAATGTGGCAGGTCATGAGGTCAAGGAACTTCATGGGTTTGGGTTAAAGTAGGACACCAAATCAACTTGAGCATGGTATAAAGCCACGGAAGTGGGTAAGTATTTACATTAGGATAACACCACCTTAATTGTTACAATTCAAATATTAGGAAAATAAGTAAATAAGTATAATTAAGTTATTACGATGAATCTATAATCCTATAATTCATCGCATAGCATTTTTATTATCAACTACATTCACATAATATAACTTGTATTTTAGGATTCAACTCTCATTTGCATAATTCAACCAACATTTGCATAATTCATCCTGCATTCTTTAGGATTCAGCCAGCATTTCTTGAATACACCCAAAATGTTTGGTCCATATTAATGACAATTGGTTAACCAATACTTCCAATACCTCTCTATCGTTCGACAACCCGTAGTACTATTAGGTAAGGTTGTGTGCTAGCGACCAAACTGTGTTTAGAACTAAAGCTTATTTTGTTAAGCTACCAATCGTACATCAATACCAGTAAAGGCATGGCTGTTATTGTTGTGCTATTTCGACAATCTTCCCAACCAACAAGTGATGCTAGTAGAAACAAAGGCTACACATGAGTTTCCATTAGACGTGAGAGGCTCTTCCCTTGTGCTGCTTCACTACGCCTCTAGTGGTTAATAATATCTTAGATCTAATTTAAATTACTCATGGATATTGGTCCGAATAGTGATTAAAATTAGAAATTTAGAACCCTAGAACCTACCCGATTTCCGAACATTATTAGCACTTAAAACCTGAAAATATGTCAAACAACTGATAGCAGTGCAAATAAAAGAATATAATCAATAATACACAACAACCACTTTTCCTATTTAATCATCTCATGATGCCAAGAAACCATACCTGTTTGTTGAGAAATCAAAGCAGTTTTTTCATCAATATTATCATTACCACTATTCATCAGATTTTTCACTGTGAGGTGAGCTTGCGTGCTCTGACGAACTGACCTTATCTCTAGGTTAGAACCACTTTTTTAGGTTCTAAAACTCTTCTAAAGAGCAATGTAGCAGTTCATTGTCCTGAAATATAAAATGAAGGGGGAATTTCATATATGCCCCTCAAAAACTTCAATATTACATATTTCTCCCTCAAAATTTTGTAATATCATATTTACCCTTCAAAATATTAGAAACTCACATATTTACCGAAAAACAATTAAATAATAAAATTTAACACTTAAAATTTAATAAACAATATTTATTAATCAAACATGACTATTATACCCCTCCCTTCTTTCTCCCCATTCTCTCTATGCTTCCCTGTGCCATTCTCTCTGTGCATGAAATGTGAGGATTAAAATCCATCAAATCATATCCAACGCAAGTAGTCATGTTTGGAGAGAATTGTTTTCAATAGGCACAAAAGGAACCCGCAATTTAGATGTGGGTCTTGCTTCGAGGAAATTGGTCTCAATTTTCCAAAAGAAAAACACAATTTAATGAAAATCATTTGATTGGGTTCTCTAAAAGTTGAAATTATGGGAGCTCGAATAAATTTTCACGGGAAATGGTCTATTCTAAGGACGTCAATCCAGTTTCTCTCTCTACAAGCCATGACTTTGAGGAGAGAGAATATCGCTACGGGTCAGTAAATTAAACATCGGAAGATGCTGGAGAGAAAAACACTTGGAAAAAATGAAACTGAGAGTTGCATTGAAGATATCAAAAAGACAGTTGAGATTTACCAGTTGGCAGATAATTTTGTTGTTACTCCAGTTAATGAAGAAATTGAGATGAAGGCTGAAATGGATAGGTCCATTGAACCTATTGAGATTGAAGTCAAGGATGATTTTGAGATGTCGACTGCACATGGAGAGGAGAACTTGATTAATGTACATCTCTAAATGAAAGCATAGGAAACATGGAAGAAATAGAGATGCCCCTTGAAGATGCCCATTCTCTCTGCTGATAGCGGAGAATTGAAGAGGACACATGGAAGCACAGCGGAGAATTGGAGAGGGCACAGGGAGGGACAAAAAGAAGGGGGGAGAAAGAAGAAAGGGGTATAATAGTCATGTTTGATTAATAAATATTGCTTATTAGTTATTATATTTTAAATGTTAAATTTTATTATTTAATTGTTTTTGGATAAATATGTGAGTTTTTAAAATATTGAAGGGTAAATATGATATTACAAAATTTTGAGGGGGAGATACATAATATTAAAGATTTTGAGGGGGATACATGAAATTCCCCCTAAAATGAAATAAGAAATTAAAATTGAGGTCGACATAGAACAGTTCTGAAACCCTAGCTGGCACAAGCACCAAAGCATTGCTTAATTGCACATTTGAGGATGAAGATGCTAAATTGGGTCAAGCTGAATCAAATTGAACAGCTAAATTTCGGTTTTTCATCACAACTTTGGGAACTTCTATAACCAAATTCAGCATAACACCAAATTGCAACAATTCCCAAACTGATCTCTTTTGAAATAAGAATGTGCCGTAGAGTAAAAAAAGATTTTTCATAAAGAAAATTTACCAGAGAATTCCAATTACAGCAACAAAACATAGTTGAGTCTGAGTAGCAGAACTGAGCTGTTCCAATTGAGACCTTAAAATACACCTGTTTGGATCCATCTCCACTATGTAGCATTCAGCATTTCTCAATGCCTAGCAATTCCAGTATACAGAAATTAAATCAAATTCTATCTGCTCTTCACTTCTTCTAATCTAATACCAGTAAGAAAACAATTTCAAAATACCTTACATCTATTCTGACTGAGCCTTGATGCAGCACACCTCTCAGCAGCCCCATCTCCAATGAAGCCTCAAGAGAGGCCTCCAACTCGAATTTAACTTGAGGAGGGGGAGTTACTTGGTAGAGAGAGAATTCGCTGTAGCTAGCGGAGAGGGAAAGCTGCAGAGGCGAGTGTGGGAGTTGCGACCGCACGTTGCTGGAATTGGAATAGGTAACAGAATATTTATGTTTAGATCCGGAACGTCCAAGAAGAATTCGCACGAATATGAAAGGGATCCCGTGCATTCCACCTCGGGCCGGATTGACCCAGATTCTGATCGAACGGATGTGATCTAAAAACAAATATTCTGTTACCTTAGATCACTTTGCTCGAGCTCCAGGCTCCATCGTATCGACGAGAAGCGTCCACCCGTGAGCATCCTTTCGGTGAAAAATTCGTAAAGGGCTTGTAGTTGTAGTATAGACAACCTGCCCATACATGAAAGGCCTATGGGCTATAAGGCCCGTTAATCTTCTAAAACACTTTCTATTTCCTCAACAAATTAAAAACAAAAAATCGTGCTAATTCCCCGTACACGGTACACCCACTTGACTTCCAATGACGATGACTAATGGGCGAGTTACACGAATTCGTATCTTCTGAGATATCTCATATTTTGCGTGACTTTTTGGAAAAATCTAAACCGTTCAAATACGTTCTGCACGAATCTCGAAGCTAAAATAATACTGCCCCCTGCGCTACCCCCGAATAGGCACTAGGCACCGGACACGTCGGTCACGCAAAAGTTGAGATATCTCAGAGGATACGCACCCGAGTTACACGCCAGGGACAGCTCAATTTTTGTCATCCTTGAGATATTCTGTGGCGAAATCAGCGAGTCAAATTAGTACCTCTATTGAATTTGTGCGCTCTGCTACTCTCCAACATCCGTTGCACTGCAGGCAACAATGTTAAGGCTGCAGATTTTTTGTGCGGGCCAGCCAATATGAAATTTATGAAGGTTAAGATTTCGTGCAAATATTACAAAGAATATAGGATTGACATAATATATTTCATATTTAGAGTTTAGATCCGGATCGTAGTCTGGATCAATTCGGCCTGAGGTGAGATGTATATGATTATTTTAATTTTAGTGCTAAAGCACCGGATCTAAACTAAAAAAAAATTGTTCATCAAGTTATATGAAATCTGTAGGATCTGAACCGTGCCAATTAAATAGAATATGGGCCCGAAATTTTTTTAGTTATCACCTCAAATTTCTATAATTCACATTTTAAAAAAAGTTGTCATGTGCGCAAACTCATTAAGTGTACCTTTTTTTTTTTTGTTTTGTTTTGTTTTGTACACTTGCTAGTTTTTTAATTTTGATCTAAACGCTGGTAAATTGTGAATTATGAAAATTTACGGTGGTAACTAAAAAAATTTCGGAGACACTACCCAGCTAGTAAGATTAAGTTCTCCAATTTCGCATCTAATTCCGTCTATATAATTTTAAGATAATTATTTTGTAACTGTTAATTATCTAATAAAATTAAGAGTATTATATTTTTCGATAAAATGAGGTCCACTCTCTCTATATTAAATATTCACTAGAATCGATGATGCTCCAATCAGATTTGAAACTTGCGATCTTTCACACAAACTACATCACTGCATAGATTCTCACAAATATAATTAAATTCAGACTTGTCTCATTTTTGAAAAAAATAATAATAATAATTAAGAGGTCAATGTTCATTTTTATTTAGATATATTATTGTTCATTAATTTCATTTTAAGATGAGTGTTACTTTTGGTTCAAATAAGTGATCACTTTAGAGTGATTTAAACAATGAGTTTGGATGCCAATTTTTTTAAGTGCCATCATAATATATATTATTATAGAATTTTAATTCTACCACTGATTTTTGAAAAAAGACCACTCATATTGTACACATAGCCTTTGTCTACGAGAGAGGTTTGCAGACAAAGGATGTGTTACATGCACTAAAGTTGGTCTTCAAGCAGTGATTTTAGTATAGACATGAGATTGACTGTTTGAATTTTAAAAACAAAAGTAAAAAAATATGAAGCACCGTGAAATATTTTAATGTTCATTTATTTAATGGACACATCACATGTAGTTGGTTTTTAATACTGGTTGTTTATTTCATTGGGCCATATCAGTTTGGACCTGCAACAGAGAGTATAAACAAGAGAAGGAAAACATATTTAGGATAGTGTTGTCTTAATTTGTTACCTGAAACTCTGGACTTGTCCGGAGATAATGTGGGCTTCAAAGATCATGGCTTGAATACTCCAATTTTCATATATACAACCCGGGTCAAGCAACCATATCTGTACAACTTTGCATAGATATACAACTTCAAAGCATAGTGATTAGTGACAAATTAATTATTCGCGTTCGGTTCGGCAAGGTCAAAAATTCGTGTTTCGAGAATAATTCAGGTATAAATTCTTAAATGATTCAGAATTATCCACATCAAAGATTCATAAAAAGTTGTTTCTATTTTGAGAATTCTTTTTGAAAAACAATTATTAAATAAATTAAAGTTTTCATTTTTTTTCAAAAATAGAAACAACTTTTTATTAATTAAATGTACTAGATGGATCACAATATTTTTTAGATTACCTAGAAGTGACTTTTGAACCGGAATCAATAGCTCAGAATCTAAGCATTTTTATTTTTTTCCAATAGCACATAAAGAAATATATTAATTTTTCTTACAGCCGCGAAAAATCCAGCCTGAAAAATATTGATCCGGGTTATTTGTTGCAGTTTTTCTAAAAAATCAAATTATATTATATTTCATCTATTTTCAAAGAAATATATTCAACATTTCTAATATTTTAATACAAAAATAAAAAAAATCGAAATTTCTGTTTAAAAAAAAAAAAAAACTTACTTTCCTGTTAGTGATTAACCGGTTTAAAAAAAAAAAAAACTTTCCGGTTAGCGAATAACCGGTTATAATTCTTGAGTTCGGTTATTGGATAACCGGATTGGGTAATAATTGAAATTCAACGGTACTTCGGTTATTTTTTGTAATTTGATTTAATTTTTGGACATAAATAAAAAAAATCGGCACAGGTCCTCTATTGAGGCAAAGGAAATGTCCTCTCTTATATATATAAGGCACATGTTTTTTTATGTTGAAGATTATGAGTTCAAAATTTGAATAAAAGAAATATTCTGTTATAATTACAAAAGTTAAAAAAAAAAAATTATAGATAACTTGACCTCCAACCCATTCATTCAATAAATCGAGATAATTTTTTTCTCATATCCCATGAAAAAAAGGAGGAAATAAATATGCCACAACAATATTATTGTTATGAAATAAATGTGAACAAGCATAAAGAAGAATAAGCAAAATAGAGATGAAAAGATGGCAATCTCTTTATTCATACATTTCTCATGTGTGTACAATACAAGATTACAAAGCCTCTATTTATAGGCTACAAGTTGTAAATGGAAAATTTCATCTAAATAAATGGAGAAATAAATTACAATAGTAGTGGCCATCAATTCTAATTGTAGTGCATGGAGTAGTGGGGATAGTGGGGAATGAATGTTGGGAGTTATGGACATCCACATTAATATTTTATTCATAACACTCCTCCTTGGATGTCCATTACATAAGAATATGCCTCATTAAAACCTTACTAGAAAAAACCCTATGGGATAAAAATCTAGTGAAGGAAAAAGAGTACAATATTCTTCTAAATACGCAACTACAGCCTTACCAGGAAAACCCAATGGGAAAAACCATGGTTAAGGAAAATATAGTGCATATTAATTCCCCCTCATGATAGCATCAATCAAGACCTTTAAATCAGCGAACTCCAATATTACGAACTAACTTTTTGAATATTACAGTAGGGAGTGCATTAGTGAATAAATCTGCTGGATTTTTCACTTGAACGGATTTGCTGAACATTAATAACATTATTCTTTTAGAGATCATATGTGAAAAAGAATTTTGGTGAAATATGTTTTGTTCTATCTCCTTTAATGTATCATTTCTTTCATTGAGCAATACATATAATATTATATTCATATATGA